>WWET01009038.1:15812-28400 GCA_011038615.1 Limnodynastes dumerilii
AAATCCTTCTTTCTATGTATGCGCTGACACATGGTTTTATATAATTGTGTGTATATATATATATAGTATAATCCTCCTTTCTATGTATGCGCTGACACATGGTGTTATATAATGTATATAATGTTGTGCGCTGACACAGTGCTCTATAATGTCTGTATGGAGCGCCACCTCTCTCTCTTCCTTATAGCTACTCTTGCCCTGGTTTTACCCTTGTCGGGGCAGGGAGCAGAGCGTCACCGTATAATAACAGCGACTGATGACAGATGCTGTGAGCTGGGTTCAGCACTAGTTTTTCCATAACATGGCGGTTGCGCAATCAGTTTCTCAGCCAATCAGCAGGCACAATACTGACAGTAACTTGTAGAACAAGAAAAATGATTGGAGAAAAGACCGTTTTACATGAAGTGCGATGTCTCTATTATGCAGAGAATGGTGTTTATATGTCCCTCGGAGACAGCGGATTTTGCATTAAATGAATCATTTATTTAAGTTACCCTGTTACCCCGTCCCTGCCTGGAGGAGATTCTGGTAACGTGTACCCGGCCGGTCACCCTACGTGATCTCCTCTCTCCGCTCCCGGGTTTTCTTCCGCTTTGCTGTTTTCTTTGTGTCTTTTTGCTGCTCTTAATAAGATTCTCAGATGTATAAACCAGGGATAAGAGACACCGCCGCTCCTGTGATGGAGATCCAGTAATTCCTGCGACCTGTCACAATGTTCCCGTCCACATGGTGTAAAAGGTGTGATTATATTGTGGCTGCGATAGATAAGGCTCCCGGGAATACTAGAATACACAATGACATATTCTCAATCACTGATCCGGTGTGTATTCTACTCCATTCATGACACTTTACCCCCTGATCTTTTATCTGCCCCGTTTAGGACACTTCTGTGTAACTATTCTGAGTTTTTGTTGTTCTCGTGGAGGGAAGAATTCCAGCCTTGATGTTGCATCTCTTCACATGGGCTCGATACACATTGTACAGAGATGATCTTTATTTGGAGATAATGATGTCATTGTGACACGGTGTAATACACAGGCAGCTCATCTCTCAGAGGTTCTCAGCGTTTCACTTGTGTGGGCAGGAAACAGAATAAATTGCTGCAGATTTTCTGGAATAGTCCTAATGGCATCTTCTGCAGAATTAACCGTCTGTTTCTGTCTTATAAACTCGACGTCTGTATTTAGTGAGGTGCAGATCCCGCTGTCATGTCGACTTTTGCAAACATAAATTGCTATCGAGGAAAGCAAGTTACATGTGTGAGCTGTGTTAGAGTTGTGGGATAGGTGAACTCTAAACTGCAATGTAAACATAAGTGCAGAAAGTTGGCAGAATCCCCAGCATGCATTGCAGCGGCTTCCCTGGTTTATGTGGGCAGTAATTACCCTTTAATCGGTTATTGAGCCCCATTATTCTGTATAAATGCCAGCGTTCCTGGTGCTTTAGTAAATGATACAAATGCTGTGGCCCTTTGGCAGCCTGGTGTCTGTCTGACAAGTCGCTGCTTGCAATGATCTCCTTATTACTGCAGTCTATAAACCTTCATTTTCATCTCATTCCATTTATCAGCCAGTATTCACAGTCTGCACCAGTGTTATTATGTAGGAGGAATTGCTGGGGATTTATGGAGTGTTCAGTTACATGAGACGGCTGATTGTTTATCCAACAACTAGGAAACTTTGTCCCAGATAAACACTCACATGAGGGCGTCTCCTAATATGCTTCCGTTAATGCTTCATATGCTGATGACAGATCCCTTTTCCATTTATTTCCCCAAACACATGAGGGGCTCAATGCATTGTCAGTATATGGACCCGGACTTGTCCCTTATTGTGGGCTCAGGAGGGTTATCTGAATGGTTGGTTATTTATGGGAGAAATTCATTTTTGGGTAAGTTCTGCCATGGTTGTAAGCTTCCGAGGAGGAAATGGGTCTATAGCAGGGGTGGGGAACCTTTTTTCTGCCAAGGGGCATACAAAATGATCAAATTAAAATTAGCCCCAGTATTCCCTATCATGTGTCTCCATCCCCCAGTATCCCCCATCATGTCTCTACAGTCCCCCCTGTATCCCCATCATGTCATCAGCCCCCGAGTATCCACATCATGTGCCTCCAACCCCCACATGTGTATGGATGTGTGTGTGTGTGTGTATGGATGTGTGTGTGTGTGTGTGTGTGTATGGATGTGTGTCGGTGTGTGTGTCTGTGTAACAATGTGTGTGAGAATGTGTGTGTCTGTGTAACAATGTGTGTGTGAGAATGTGTGTGTTTATAGTCACTGGTGTCATGGTCACTGGTGTTATAGTCACTGGTATCATGGTCACTGGTGTTATAGTCACTGGTGTCATGGTCACTGGTGTTATAGTCACTGGTATCATGGTCACTGGTGTTATAGTCACTGGTGTCATGGTCACTGGTGTTATAGTCACTGGTATCATGGTCACTGGTGTTATAGTCACTGGTGTCATGGTCACTGGTGTTATAGTCACTGGTATCATGGTCACTGGTGTTATAGTCACTGGTGTCATGGTCACTGGTGTTATAGTCACTGGTATCATGGTCACTGGTGTTATAGTCACTGGTGTCATGGTCACTGGTGTTATAGTCACTGGTATCATGGTCACTGGTGTTATAGTCACTGGTGTCATGGTCACTGGTGTTATAGTCACTGGTATCATGGTCACTGGTGTTATAGTCACTGGTGTCATGGTCACTGGTGTTATAGTCACTGGTATCATGGTCACTGGTGTTATAGTCACTGGTGTCATGGTCACTGGTGTTATAGTCACTGGTATCATGGTCACTGGTGTTATAGTCACTGGTGTCATGGTCACTGGTGTTATAGTCACTGGTATCATGGTCACTGGTGTTATAGTCACTGGTGTCATGGTCACTGGTGTTATAGTCACTGGTATCATGGTCACTGGTGTTATAGTCACTGGTGTCATGGTCACTGGTGTTATAGTCACTGGTATCATGGTCACTGGTGTTATAGTCACTGGTGTCATGGTCACTGGTGTTATAGTCACTGGTATCATGGTCACTGGTGTTATAGTCACTGGTGTCATGGTCACTGGTGTTATAGTCACTGGTATCATGGTCACTGGTGTTATAGTCACTGGTGTCATGGTCACTGGTGTTATAGTCACTGGTATCATGGTCACTGGTGTTATAGTCACTGGTGTCATGGTCACTGGTGTTATAGTCACTGGTATCATGGTCACTGGTGTTATAGTCACTGGTGTCATGGTCACTGGTGTTATAGTCACTGGTATCATGGTCACTGGTGTTATAGTCACTGGTGTCATGGTCACTGGTGTTATAGTCACTGGTATCATGGTCACTGGTGTTATAGTCACTGGTGTCATGGTCACTGGTGTTATAGTCACTGGTATCATGGTCACTGGTGTCATGGTCACTGGTATCATGGTCACTGGTATCATGGTCACTGGTGTCATGGTCACTGGTGTTATAGTCACTGGTGTTATAGTCACTGGTATCATGGTCACTGGTGTCATAGGGCCTGATCCAGACCTATGCCAATGCGCTGTGCTTAGTAACGCTTAGTAAAGCACAGCGTATTGGCGTGCACTATGCCCGACACTCCCCTGTGTGAGCGGATTTTCCTCGCTTTGAAGGTTACCCTAACTTCAGCCGGCCAAAGCAAAGGAAAATACGCTCACACATTACACTACCTTCCCCCACCCACCTACACTAACCTGGACGTAGTAACGCTGGGGGACGCCCCCTCCAGCGTTACTACGGCACTGCTACGGCATCTGCCCGGCGCATGCGCAGACCGGCTTTTAAGCCGATCTTACGCTGCTGGCTGGCGTCTTAACATCTGGATCAGGCCCATAGTCACTGGAATCTGAGGTCAGGATAAGTGCACAGAGAGGGAACGCCCACTTCACCTCAGCCCCGCCCCTTTGTGTTGTCAGGATAAGTGCACAGAGAGAGGGAACGCCCACTTCACCTCAGCCCCGCCCCTTTGTGTTGTCAGGATAAGTGCACAGAGAGAGGGAACGCCTATACGGTCACCTGAGGGAACGCAGACTTGTCACCTCTGTCCCGACCCCTGTTATGTGTCATTGCTCTATCTGATTGGTTAATCCTGTGTTCATTACACGTTCTATTTCCTTTATTGCAGGAATAGCGATGTTTCGATGCCATGAATCGCGGTGGTATGTGAGGAGATGTAATCACTTGTCTCCCCGTCTGGAGGCAATCCATAGAATGTTTCACTAATGCTGGGCCTCTCAAAGGACATTTCAAGTGTTCTGGGGATAGAAGAAAATGTAAATCTATACAATAACAAAAGACTGGGGACATGCGACAGGACGCAGCAATGAAATGATTATTTTCAATACTAAACATTTAAATCAAGGAAAAAAGCCTTGTACCCGCCCCTAGGTGCTGTGTCTATAGAGAGATTCATTCGGCCTTTTGTGTGTCCTAATTACCCCCTCAGTTCCTTGATTGCTGCCCCTCCCCCCTCTTCTGTCGCTGTCTGCTCTCTGCTTATGGATTGAGCTTTGTTACAACCTCATACAACAATTAAACAATTAAAACCTCAATAAAAGGTTCTGTTTTGTATGTAAAATATAAAATAAATCCTATTGGCGTATTTCCTGCAATATATCATCCGATAAAATGAATAATGCAGAAAACAGACACATGAAAGCAGGAGACGCTGTGCAGAGGCTTAATATTAAACAATAGACCGCATCATAGCGAGCAGAACTTGGAATAACTCGGTTACCGAGGCCGGGCGGCGGAATGGTCCTGGAATTGTTTTATGACATGAATATAAATAACAAGCCGAGCACGACGGCCAGGAACGCAATGAACGCTGATTAGTTTTTATTACAAGTATAAAGTTATTAGCTGTTGGCGATGTACTTGCAGGATGACATCCACTGATGGCGGAGATACTGGAGTAAGTATCAGATATTCAGAGGTTATTGCACAGCTCCATAAATGAGAGGAATCGTATTTCCCCTGAAGTTACAATGAAATGAAATGATGATATTGCTTCAGCCCCTGACAATAAATCCCATTACAGCATTCCCCCAGAGACAGGAGGGAGGAGTCTGACCGGGACTCCATGTTAAGTCCAAGAGCTGACATTCCAGGCTGGAGTATTTCTGTGGTCGTTTGGGTATATGGGTAAATTCCGCGCATCATTATTTATATTATATAAGTGATGCAGCTGTGCAGAGAATATATGGTCATTCACATTAGTCACTGCCTTATTCAAATCGGAGCACCCAGAGGAACCCCACATAGACACGGGAGAACATACAAACTCCACACTTCTTCAGTGCTGCTCCCCTCCCCTGGCTCTCTCTTCCCAAGGATCCTTTCTTCCATGGGACTCTATTCCCTACCTACAATCCTTTATACGAGGGAACTATACATACATACACTCATACATGGAGCTATACATACATACAATACATGGAGCTATACATACAATCATACATGGAGCACTATACATACATACATACATACACTCATACATGGAGCACTATACATACATACATACACTCATACATGGAGCACTATACATACATACATACACTCATACATGGAGCACTATACATACATACATACACTCATACATGGAGCACTATACATACATACATACACTCATACATGGAGCACTATACATACATACATACACTCATACATGGAGCACTATACATACATACATACACTCATACATGGAGCACTATACATACATACATACACTCATACATGGAGCACTATACATACATACATACACTCATACATGGAGCACTATACATACATACATACACTCATACATGGAGCACTATACATACATACATACACTCATACATGGAGCACTATACATACATACATACACTCATACATGGAGCACTATACATACATACATACACTCATACATGGAGCACTATACATACATACATACACTCATACATGGAGCACTATACATACATACATACACTCATACATGGAGCACTATACATACATACATACACTCATACATGGAGCACTATACATACATACATACACTCATACATGGAGCACTATACATACATACATACACTCATACATGGAGCACTATACATACATACACTCATACATGGAGCACTATACATACATACACTCATACATGGAGCACTATACATACATACACTCATACATGGAGCACTATACATACATACACTCATACATGGAGCACTATACATACATACACTCATACATGGAGCACTATACATACATACACTCATACATGGAGCACTATACATACATACACTCATACATGGAGCACTATACATACATACACTCATACATGGAGCACTATACATACATACACTCATACATGGAGCACTATACATACATACACTCATACATGGAGCACTATACATACATACACTCATACATGGAGCACTATACATACATACACTCATACATGGAGCACTATACATACATACACTCATACATGGAGCACTATACATACATACACTCATACATGGAGCACTATACATACATACACTCATACATGGAGCACTATACATACATACACTCATACATGGAGCACTATACATACATACACTCATACATGGAGCACTATACATACATACACTCATACATGGAGCACTATACATACATACACTCATACATGGAGCACTATACATACATACACTCATACATGGAGCACTATACATACATACACTCATACATGGAGCACTATACATACATACACTCATACATGGAGCACTATACATACATACACTCATACATGGAGCACTATACATACATACACTCATACATGGAGCACTATACATACATACACTCATACATGGAGCACTATACATACATACACTCATACATGGAGCACTATACATACATACACTCATACATGGAGCACTATACATACATACACTCATACATGGAGCACTATACATACATACACTCATACATGGAGCACTATACATACATACACTCATACATGGAGCACTATACATACATACACTCATACATGGAGCACTATACATACATACACTCATACATGGAGCACTATACATACATACACTCATACATGGAGCACTATACATACATACACTCATACATGGAGCACTATACATACATACACTCATACATGGAGCACTATACATACATACACTCATACATGGAGCACTATACATACATACACTCATACATGGAGCACTATACATACATACACTCATACATGGAGCACTATACATACATACACTCATACATGGAGCACTATACATACATACACTCATACATGGAGCACTATACATACATACACTCATACATGGAGCACTATACATACATACACTCATACATGGAGCACTATACATACATACACTCATACATGGAGCACTATACATACATACACTCATACATGGAGCACTATACATACATACACTCATACATGGAGCACTATACATACATACACTCATACATGGAGCACTATACATACATACACTCATACATGGAGCACTATACATACATACACTCATACATGGAGCACTATACATACATACACTCATACATGGAGCACTATACATACATACACTCATACATGGAGCACTATACATACATACACTCATACATGGAGCACTATACATACATACACTCATACATGGAGCACTATACATACATACACTCATACATGGAGCACTATACATACATACACTCATACATGGAGCACTATACATACATACACTCATACATGGAGCACTATACATACATACACTCATACATGGAGCACTATACATACATACACTCATACATGGAGCACTATACATACATACACTCATACATGGAGCACTATACATACATACACTCATACATGGAGCACTATACATACATACACTCATACATGGAGCACTATACATACATACACTCATACATGGAGCACTATACATACATACACTCATACATGGAGCACTATACATACATACACTCATACATGGAGCACTATACATACATACACTCATACATGGAGCACTATACATACATACACTCATACATGGAGCACTATACATACATACACTCATACATGGAGCACTATACATACATACACTCATACATGGAGCACTATACATACATACACTCATACATGGAGCACTATACATACATACACTCATACATGGAGCACTATACATACATACACTCATACATGGAGCACTATACATACATACACTCATACATGGAGCACTATACATACATACACTCATACATGGAGCACTATACATACATACACTCATACATGGAGCACTATACATACATACACTCATACATGGAGCACTATACATACATACACTCATACATGGAGCACTATACATACATACACTCATACATGGAGCACTATACATACATACACTCATACATGGAGCACTATACATACATACACTCATACATGGAGCACTATACATACATACACTCATACATGGAGCACTATACATACATACACTCATACATGGAGCACTATACATACATACACTCATACATGGAGCACTATACATACATACACTCATACATGGAGCACTACATACACTCATACATGGAACTATACATACACTCATATATGGAGCTATACATACACTCACTCATACATGGAGCTATACATACACTCATACCCTCTCCTCCGGGTCACATAGCAGCACACCCTTTGCGCTTCCACAATATGGTACCAATGAAATCCCAATCCTGCACAAAATCCGGTGTGTTCGCCATGACACACAGCGCCCTCACTGGCGCTCGCTCACATGGCGCGCTTCTATCGAGACACTATATTAATCTTCATGCAGCGTGATGGGACTTCATGACATGAGGTTTCTACACAATGGCCCCAGGGACAGGGCGGAGATCAGACCTGTATCTGGCGTCCAGTGTAGGGTATCATTGCCATACATGCTGATGGAGAAACAGGGCCCCACACAGGGCCAGGGAGGGTGTGATGCGGGGGTGCACATAGGCCTGTGGTGTAGAACATCTCTGCGGGGTTTTGCGTGCTCGTCAAGGCGCTCGTTAATGCGTGTGATCTGTACCTGAATGCGTCACTGTGCGGCTGCTTCATTCTGAGGACGGGATGTGATGCAGCGGTGGTCCATGTACAGTAACAGTGCGCTCGCACCCGGTCCAGACCTACACAAAGACCTGGGTATGCGCAATTTACGTCATGTCTATGTCCAGGGGGCCGCTGATGCTCCACAACCATTTCTGCGCTGCGTCCTCAGCGGTGGAATAGTCTACGCAGCTGTCCTGCACATGTGCGGAGCAGCAGTTTCGGTGAGTCGGTACCACCAGATGGAGAGGGATGTCCCTTATCTGGATAGCTGCCTGCCACACAGCTATCCACGGTGTCCACACAGCCCTGTATTATATACATATAAACCCCTCCCGGTGTCTGGCTGGTATATAGTGGACGCCGTTATGGGTTTAGGCTGAGCACAGGAGTGATAATGGTGCAGTGATGGAATGTATTGTTGTAGCAGGAGAGTATGGCTGAAATCCTCTACAAATGGCCCATTTTATGGCGTCTAAACGGCGGAGAATGATGCCAGAGGCCTTTTATGTGTCCGCCACAACACCTGTGTCACATTCTCAGATTGGATGGGTCCGTGGACACTTGTCTCTTGCTGGCTCCTGTACGGCGTCTTGTCTGTGAAATCGATCGGTGTCAATCCTCATTGAAGGGCCATCGCTGCGGAAAATGTCATTAAGCGTGTGACAACCCTGATTCTGATTCCTCTCTCGGATGTTTTATGGCTCCTAGCGCAGGAAGCGACAAGCGATTGGCGGATGGAGCGTTCCATCAGTAATGAGAGTTCCGAAATTAGAATGTTGGGAACGGATTGCGTTATCTAAGTGTATGTGATGGGCTTTATAATGGGAAGCTGGTTACAGCCACTATGTGACGATCACAAATTCGCAAGGAATACAGCTGACACCATAATGATGACTGCGGGCCGTATGCAGAGCTCCGGCCGCATATGGAA
Source organism: Limnodynastes dumerilii (assembly GCA_011038615.1). NCBI lineage: Eukaryota > Metazoa > Chordata > Amphibia > Anura > Limnodynastidae > Limnodynastes > Limnodynastes dumerilii. The sequence continues at coordinate 25,835 of WWET01009038.1, forward strand.
TGGTCTTTAAGACCGCGTATACGCAATCGACGTTGCAACAAGTATACGGCCCTGTATCATTGCGAAAAATCAGTCGTGGTACACATAATGTATCGATCTGGTGTGGTATCCGTTAGTAACACCAACATATCAACAACATTAGTAAGAAAAAAAGTATAGTAAAAAAAATTTACTCTTTCACTCCGTGTCCCGGCTCTCTCCTCTGCTCCGTGTCCCGGCTCTCTCCTCCGTTCCGTGTCCCGGCTCTCTCCTCCGCTCCGTGTCCCGGCTCTCTCCTCCTCTTTGTGTCCCGGCTCTCTCCTCCGCTCCGTCTCCCGGCTTTCTCCTCTGCTTATTTTTTTTTTTTTTGTGTTGTGAATCTCTTTTCTCTGCTGTGCTCTATTTTCCTGCTGTGTTGCATATATCCTTCTGCTGTATCTTTGCTGTGTCGCAAATCTCTCCCCCGTTGTGTCTATGCTGTGTCACGGATCTCTTTCCGGTGTCTCTTCTGTGTCGCGGATCTCTACTCCGCTATGTCTCTGCTGTATTGATGGATCTCTCCTCCGCTGTGTCTCTGCTGTGTCGCGGATCTCTCCTCTGCTGTGTCTCTGCTGTGTCATGGATCTCTCCTCTTTTGTGTCGCTGGATCTCTCCTCTGCGGTGTCTCTGCTGTGTTGCTGAATCTCTCCTCCGCTGTGTCTCTGCTGTGTCGCGGATCTCTCCTCTGCTGTGTCTCTGCTGTGTCATGGATCTCTCCTCTTTTGTGTCGCTGGATCTCTCCTCTGCGGTGTCTCTGGTGTGTTGCTGGATCTCTCCTCCGCGGTGTCTCTGCTGTGTCGCTGGATCTCTGCTGTGTCGCGGATCTCTCCTCTGCTGTGTCTCTGCTGTGTCATGGATCTCTCCTCTTTTGTGTCGCTGGATCTCTCCTCTGCGGTGTCTCTGGTGTGTTGCTGGATCTCTCCTCCGCGGTGTCTCTGCTGTGTCGCTGGATCTCTGCTGTGTCGCGGATCTCTCCTCTGCGGTGTCTCTGCTGTGTCATGGATCTCTCCTCTGTTGTCTCGCTGGATCTCTCCTCCGCGGTGTCTCTGCTGTGTCGCGGATCTCTCCTCTGCGGTGTCTCTGCTGTGTCGCGGATCTCTCCTCTGCTTCTTTTCTTATTTTGTTCCGGTTCCTGCTTCTGGCTCTCTCGTCCCATCTGTCAGCTGCTTTGCTCGCTCTCACTTGTTCTTCTCTCTCTTCTCTCCCATGAGCAATGTGAAATGACTAAACGAGTAATTAGGGTAATTGTAAGTGTGACTGTGACATACTGCACCCCAGCAGAGTCAGCAGTTCCTCCAGTAGATGTATATTATAATGCTTGTAATATGATGGCGCCATATAAAAATAAATAGTAAATAGATGTGACTGGCCGGGCGGATGGCTCCATGTTGTATCTGGTATTTTGGGGACAAGGATGTCTTTTATTAGTCACACTGTCTTAAGTGGCATCTGTAGAAGAGCATCTGAAGTCGGCTCACAGTATATTATCCGCTTTATGTCTAATTTCAACATTAATTTCATGGCTAAGCAGTAACCGGAGACGTGTAACACGCGTGACCGACTTGTGAAATGCATTTCTCCACGTGACGCAGCAGACGTCCTTCTGGCACACGGTGCATGCGGGAGATTGAAGGAATTTGCTGCGTTACAATTTACTTTCCATTTGCAAAACTATTTTGCCAGAAGAAATTTCTGAGTAATGACAGGAGATGAAAAGTAGAATATTGCGGCTCCTTCTCCTGAGATAAGACTTGAAGGAGACATGCTCAGTATTGTCATCACAGCTGACACAATGTTTAAAGGACGCCGAGACCGGGATTTATGCCTTGTGCTGACACAGATCGCAAACTTAAAACATGTTCAATCCCGGATAAACTGGAAATATTCTGAAATGTAGAATGAAGGGTTAGTGGCAGCGGCAGGTGTGCTGGGGAGATATTATGCATCACAGACACATTAGAATATGTCAATTATGTCCGACCTGATACCATAAGTACAGAGGGCTGGAGGACTGTATGCAGAAGGGAAGTGAACCCCCTGTCACTGTCACTCTCCTCTCACCGAAGTGAACTCCCCTGTCACTATGTCACTCCCCTCTCACCGAAGTGAACCCTCTTGTCACTGTCACTCCCTCTCATCAAATTAAACCCCCCTGTCACTAAATCACTCTCCTCTCACCAAAGTGAACTCCCCTGTCACTATGTCACTCTCCTCTCACCGAAGTGAACTCCCCTGTCACTTTGGGACTGATCCAGACCTACGCTAATGCGCTGTGCTTACTAAAGTGGTATCATGGTCACTGGTATCATAGTCACTGGTATCATTGGGCCTGATCCAGACCTACGCCGATGTGCTGTGCTTACTAAAGCACAGCGTATCGGCGTTCATTTTCCCCGACACTCCCCCTGTGCGGGCGTATGGCCCCTTCCTTACGCCGGCTGAAGGCTACCCTAACTTCAGCCAGCATAAGCAAGGGGCCAAATGCTCGCACAGGAGCGTATGGCCGCCTAGCCTGCCCACCCACCCTCATTAAACTACCTCCCCCCGC
>WWET01009039.1:4386-20247 GCA_011038615.1 Limnodynastes dumerilii
TCACAAACCTTGCAGAAAATCACAGTGCCATCAGTGGTAAATTGGCCGGGTAATTTTTTATCCAAGATTCCATTAAAATCTGGGTATTTTTTTTCACTGCCGGCATTATTTCAACAAAGATAAGATTTTAGGTTAACAAACACAGCGAACAATTGAATGACAAACCTATGAATTGCATGAAGCAACGAGTACTGTGCTCCCTTCCCCCCACGCGCGCCGCATCCCGCCTAGTGCGAGCCAGCAGATCGGGTTCAGTGCGCTTGCCGAGTGCGTGTGAGGCGCACGTCACTGGCTGTGGCCCGCCACCGTTCCCGCGTAATACAACACGCCTAACACATTTAACTACTGAAATAAGCACTGTCAATGAAAAAGTACTAAAATATGCGTAAATAGCGTTTTATGCATTTGCATATACAAACATGCAAATGCATATAATCCGATGTCTAATTATTACTTTTCAGCAGCACACATATAATCTTGATGTATTAAACACATTTAGTTATATTTAATTATTATTATTATTATTATTATTATTATTATTACTATTATGGGGGTAGATCCAGAATTCCGCTTGCAATCCTTTTACTAGCATAGCGTATTTACGCGTGTGTGCCTTCTATACACTCCCCTTGGCACACCCCTTGGATGTACGTATTTTGACCAAGTTCCTCTTTTCAAACCGTACCTTAACTTTTGGCCGCGTAACCGATGTCACCCGCTCAATAACGGATGGGTAACACGGACTTACGCAGCTAAGCACGCCACTACTGTACAATTTAAATGAAACCCCCGCCTACATTGCGTATTTTAGATGTACTTTTGGCACACGTAAAATTGGCACATCCACACGTACGAATTTACGCAAACAATACGTGAATGGCCCATACGCTCAGAGTTACGTTACGTAACATAGCGTATCATCTGTCGTGCGCATGCGCAGTACATACAAAATACGATTTTACGTGTTCGCCAGGCGCAAATTCGCACAGAAGCGTTGTTCTGGATCTGCCCCATGATTCTTATTTTATTATATTTTTGATTGTATTAATATTATTTAATTTTGTTATTATGATTATTATTGTTATTATTATAGACAGACAGTGTACAGTGCTGGACAGCGCTCCTCACTCCTCCTGGGGGATGATGATTGATGCATATAATCCACGTTTAAGGTTTGGGGGCCTTAGTGCCATATTCTGATACTCTTAAAACCGTAATTTAAACAACCAATAAATGAATAATAACATTCTAAACAACATACTAATATAATAAAGCAGCCTTTTTGGTAATTATTCATTTATTGATTGTGTATTATTTGGCTCAGTGCTCGAAGATTTAAGATTCTGTGAGCAGCTGTATTTTTACTCAGTGCGGGCTCACAAAAGTGCAGGGCCCTAACTAGGGCCCTAACTAGGGTGGTGCGAGCGGTGCCACCACCCAGAGCGCAGTTGTGCTACTCTCTCATTGGCTGCTGCAGCTATGCACCGCCCCCACTCCCTCCATTTCCTCCTTCCAGTTCACCTTAGTGTCTGCACAGCTCTACTAAAAAGGAAGTGTGTGTGTGTGTGATATTATGCATGGTGTGTGTGTGTGTGTATGCATGGTGTGTGTGTGATATTATGCATGGTGTGTGTGTGTGATATTATGCATGGTGTGTGTGTTTATTATGGATGCATGGTGTGTGTGTGTTTATGCATGCATGGTGTGTGTGTGTGTTTATGCATGCAGGCATGCATGGTGTGTGTGTGTGTTTATGCATGCAGGCATGCATGGTGTGTGTGTGTGTGTTTGTTTATGCATGAATGGTATATGTGATATTATGCATGCATGCTGCATGTGACATTATGGTGTGTGTGCGATATTATACATGCATGGTGTGTGTGTGTGTTTGATATTATGCATGCATGGTGTGTGTGTGTGTGTGTGTGTGCTATTATGCAAGCATGGTGTGTGTGTATGTGTGTCTGATACTATGCATGCATGGTGTGTGTGTGTGTGTGTGTGTGTGTGTGTGTGTGATATTATGTATGCGTGGTGTGTGAGTGTGTTGACACTGGAGTGTGCACAGCTCTGCTAGAAAGTAAGTGCGCAGCTCTGTAAGTGTGTGTATAAGTATTGTATGCACAGCTCTGCTAAATGTGTGTGTGTGTGTGTGTGTGTGTGTGCTATTATGCATGCATGGTGTTTATGTGATATTATGTATGCATGGGTGTGTGTGTGTGTGTGTGTGTGTGTGTGGTATTATGCATGCATGCATGGTGTGTGTATGTGTGGTATTATGCATGCATGGTGTGTATGTGATATTATGCATGCATGGTGTGTGTGTCTGTGATATTATGCATGTATGGTGTGTGTGTGGGTGTGTTTGTGTGTGGGTGGGTGGGTGTGATAATATGCATGTATGCAGTGTGTGTGGACGTGATTCAGACTTAAGAAAGTTTGTAAAATAGAACTTAAAGTCACTCCTGGGCAAAACCATGTTGTTTTCACGGGGAGTCAAGTAAATTGTATTCTTTGCATGCAAGAATACATCTTTGAATTGCTTAATGAAAACAGATACTGACTAGCTTTACTATCACACTGTTATTTAGACTTGGGCTGGGAAATATCACCTCTCAACACTAGTACTGTTTGCAACAGATTAAATATGACACCCCCTGCAATCAACATGGTTTAGCCCAGGACTGACTTTAAGGGGGTAATAAGGCTGTTTGGACACAGGAGGGGCAATAAGTTTGGGCAAACTGAAGAAAGGGGTCAATAAGGCTGATTGCACACAAATAAAGTTGGGGCTATAAGACTGGCTGACAAGAAGACTTTTTGGACAAACAAGGAGGGGACAATAACGCTGACTTGACATAAAGAGGGGCAATAAGGCTGGCTGGGCACGCAAAAGAAGAGACAAAAAGGCTGACTGGACACAGAAGGAAGGGGCAATAAGCTTGGTTGGAAACACAGAAGGAAGGTGCAATATGGCTGGCTGGGCACACAAAAGGTGGAGTAATAAGGCTGACTGGACACAGAAGGAAGGGGCAATAACCCTCGTTGGAAACACAGAAGGAAGGTGCTGGGCACACAAAAGAAGGAGTAATAAGGTTGGATGGACAAACAGAAGGAGGGGACAATAAGGCTGACTGGACACAAATAAAGAGGGGGCAAGATGGCTAAATTGACACAGGAGTATGAAGTAATAATGCTGGCTGTGCACACAGAAGGAAGGTGTAATAAGGCTGGCTGGGCAAACAAAAGAAGAAGCAATAAGATTGGTTGAACAAACAGAAGGTGGGTCAATAAGGCTCACCCGCCCCTAGAAACGGCCCTGTGGGGGAGCTATCATTGTTTAATGATTAAACATGAAGCGTTTAATGTAGAAATCATGATCCACATGACATGTACACGGTGTGATTACTCAGTGATTGCCTGTTTACTTTGCCAAACTCAAGACACATCCATAGCCCCACTTCTAAATTTCCACTTTCACCACTGATTTGGCTTATTTATTATTAATAAAAATGTATGTGTGAAAGGGTATCAGAGAATAGTTTCCACAGCAAGGATCCAGCACCCAGTCCACTGGAGGGAAAGAAGACTACGAGCGACACCCGGATTACACTGCGGAAGCACCCACGGGGTCTCCACGCCCCAGACGCCACTGCTCCACCTCGCTCGGAAACTAAGTATCGGCACATGCGCAGTAGCTACCTTTTGGGAATTGTAAAATTTCAAGTCCCGAAAGGCAAAAGTGCTTTGCACGCGCCGGAATTCATGACAGACGCGACGCCTTGTTAAGTAAGTTTTTTTTAAATGTATTCCTGTGGTCTCCTGATATATACTCCCCTTTCCCTCCCCCTAATAACAGCTATTAGGGGGAGGAAAAGGGGGATCTATGGGGAGACCGCTGGAATACTTACCCTAACGCCAGCTTCAGATGGCGTTATTTAACGTGTCTGCGTGGATTGTTAAAATCCGCGCTGACACTTAGTAAATACAGCGATCTGCCGGGCTGCATTCATTAGAGCGGGTCGGTGATGGGTAGTGTTAATGCTATTGACGCCATGGAAACCAGATAATAGCATTGTAAATAAAGAAATCTTCACTTTCACATGAAAACAAACTTTATCTTATGAAAACGAAGATAAAAAAAGGAGCCCTAAGTCTTGCGTCTTATCACGTTAACTACAGTCTCTTAATGCCCCTTTCAGCAAACCCACCGAGCTGGGTACCGTTAATCACCATCAACTACCTCAGTCCACTTGCTGTTACACGCCGTAAGAGTTTACTAGCAGGGTGTAATCAGGCCAGTTTCTGTGTCCACTTTTCCCCAGCTGCTGGGTAATCATCCCTGGAGGTGTGTCAGGCTCTCACTGCTGATTGGGGGAGTGCCCTTTATATAGCCTCTGCTGAGTGAAGCAGGTGTCGGTTATAGCGTCTGGTTTCCTGATCGTGCCCGCTAACTGATTGTGTTCTGCTTGTTGCTGTTTGCATCTCCTTGATTCCCCGTTTACCCTGTGTATTCACCTTGCTTTCTGTTATGAATTACTGAGGCAAGGTGCAAAGAATGCAGAAACAAATATGCAAGAAAGGGTTTATTGCAGGAATCAGATAGTAAATAATACACAGGTGAAAATAAACAAATAGCAGACAGGGTAAAACAAATAAGATGCCATTATGTGGCTATGGTTCAGACAAACAGCCGGCAAAGGCAAATACAAATAAGATGCCACTATGTGGCTATGGTTTAGACAAACAGCCGGCACTATGTGCCAGAGATGGATAGCAGACAGACAGACCGAGAATAAACAAACATGAAAAACACTACTACTCACATGAAGGCAAGATGATAAGAGGCAGGCTGAATAGGTCAGAAGAGACTAGAAGGCAGACACATAAGTAACAACACAGGGATGACAAACTACAGGCAGGACAGACTGAGACAAAGCTAAAGGCCAGAAGTAGAACAAAGCAGAGACAAGAAGCTAGAACCTACATTAAGGTACAAACAAACACAGGGGACTGGAAGCTGCAGAAAGCTATGACCCACACCTGTGCACTGGATCAAGGAGCATATAAACCCAGTCCACAGGTGTGGGAAGACAAAACATAATTGGGAACAGGCAGGAAACCCACTAGCAGCCACTAGTGGCAGGAATAGGAAATACACAGAAATACATGCATAACTGCCCCTAAAGGCAGAACAAGAAAACACAGTCCAGGATGTAACACTTTCCTGATACTCTCTGCTCGTTGTTTGTTGACCCCCTGTGTGGTGAGGTGCGCGGCGAGAGTAGTTCGCTACTCCCTCTGGCGGCCTCAGCCCCGGAAAGGCTCCGGTCTCTACCCCACTCCTGAGTGGTGCGTGCTTTTGTTTACCATCTCACATCGCTCCGTCCTGTCGGGTGTGTGTTTGATCTTCCACGTGTTGTGAGCGTTCACCTGCTTTTGCCATCTAGCAGTGTGTTGGAGTCCGCCTGTTGTACTCCTGTTTATATAATCTTCTCTCAGCATTGTACATCTTGCTTGTGAGTGTGTCCCCCAGCTAGTTATTACCGCTGTGTATTGTGTCATCTCCAGCGTGTATCGCTGTGCGTGTATTTCCACCCAGTGTGTATTACTGAGCAGTTGCTCCACTGTATATTTCCAGCTTGCAGTGTTATACTTAGGTAGACTATTCCATCTGTCTATACCTGTTAGTGCTGTGTTGCCATCCTGTCAGCACTGTTCCATCCTGGGACCAGTTGTGCACCAAGCTCTGCCATTCCTGCAGTACCCTTTAATAAAAAGTATACCTTCCTTTTGTGGAGTTTCAGCCTGTACCATCTCTAGTACTTGTGATTATATCTCCTTTATTGTACCCCTGTGCTTGGGTACATTTTGGTATACTTGCATATTGCTTTATTGTTTATAAGGGTTTCGTGTGTGTATTGAGATTTTCTGTACTGTGTATGAGGGTTCCAGTATTTGCATCTGATATCCACGTTACTTTATGAGAGTTCAGTGTGTGCATACTTACCTGTTATCCTGTGTGCAAGGGTTCCTGTGAATACCTGGGTTCCTGCTGTTGTACCATGCTGCAGTACCCCTTTCGGGGCACGACCTATCAGACCAGCAGCCCAGACTATCCTCACCATCAGAGGCTCTAGTGAACACCTGGTGCTGATATAGACTACGGGCCCCCGGTGAGAATCCCTTTGGCCGACTGTAACACTTGCCAGTTGGATTTACTCCTCCCATCCCTGTACATTAGAGCTCACATTCTCTCTCCCTCTTGTCCTATGACACAGTTTTCAATTCTTATGACAACTTGTGTTACTCTGACAATAGATTTATTGGGCGCAGATCATCTAATTCATACACTAAGTAATAATAAGGAAGATAACATAATTATGCATTACAAAGCCTTGTGGTGTAACATCTTCAGGTGGTGGCAGCGGTGAGATTTATCACCTCAGTCTTCATATGGTGAATGAATACACAGCAGGTGATAATAAACAGGACTACAGATAATACCAGATGTATAATATTCACTGTACTATACAATGTCCACTCATCCTTTCTGGAGGAATAATCTGTGAAATAGAAAAATAATAATAACACTAATAATAATAACATCAACAACACTAATAATAACACTAATAATAATAAAAACACTAATAACAACAACACTAATAATAACACTAATAATAATAAAAACAACAACAACACTAATAATAATAATAATAATAATAATGGGCCTGATTCACACTTAAGAATGCGATAGGTTCCTAAATATATGCACCTAATAGCAATGACACTCCCTCAGCACGCCCCTGGTTTTTAGGTTCTTATGTGACTTACGAGTGCCGTAGGGCTCCCTTAACTGTAGGTTTGCATTTGAATGCGTAGGGATAGTACTTAGGAACTTAACTGCATAACCGCACCTTCATTTGGTCATTTAAATGTCTCCCTCCACCCAAATCTGCGTATCTGCCTAGTTACTTATTCACAGAATGCCCCTTTTTGCGTATGTTACTACAAACCTAGAGACTTTGGACCTGATTTAGAGATCCGCTGCCGATGTATACGCATCTAAGTGGCAGGTCGGAGCAGGTTACAACCCACTGAATAAACAGTCACTCCCCTTGTAAACAGCGGCCGGACCTAAAGTTAGACCTGTATTGACTTGCCCTATCTGGTCGCACTCACTTCCGTCCTTATGTGCAATAGTTGCGTATATTTAGGGTCCTATGTCTGTAATCGCGCCCACTTTCCCTCATCTCAATGCCTCCCCCCGCCCATTTCTATGCAAATCCTTTGGTTCCTAGATTTCCACTGGACTTAGGATCGCTATTTCACAAGTCCGCCCTTAAGGCATTTCCAACCCTAACTTCAACGTAGATGGTGTTGCACTATTATTACGCATGCGCAGTTGATGCAAAATCGATCCGATCTTAAATATACGCACCTAACTATCGTTAATATCGGATCTCTGAATCAGGCCCTTTAGGTGCGTAGTGTATAAGGATGTAATTTGCATGTGTAAGTCCAACGCAAACAGCATATAAAAGTTACTACGCATGAGCAGTGCATCCGTTCTTAAATATACGCACCTAAAATTATTATTATTATTAGTGTTGTTGTTGTTTTTATTATTATTAGTGTTGTTATTATTATTAGTGTTGTTGTTGTTGTTATTATTATTAGTGTTGTTGTTGTTATTATTAGTGTTATTATTAGCATTGTTGTTGTTATTATTATTAGTGTTGTTGTTATTATTATTATTATTATTAACAACACAAATAACAACAACAATGCTAATAATAACAACAACAATGCTAATAATAACACTAATAACACTAAAAATAATAATAGCAATAATAACACAAATAATAATTACTATAATAGTAATTACTAGTATTTAGAAGAATAGAAGGGTATTTTTTCCTTGTGTAATACAAATATTTTCATGTGGATCTATCCACATAAAGGGCCAGATCCAGACTTAAGGTCATTTTACGTACACAAAACTTACGCACTACTAAGTATAGGGGAGGGTGACATGTACAGTAATTATGACGTGAAGCCGCGGGGATATCATTATAATCACCTCTGTCACAGATCTTGTGGGGTGTCACGTCCTTGGAGGTGTTAGTGAGGGGATTACTGGCCGTGCAGGTATAGGTGAAGGTCACATCACTGGGGGGGACACACAGGACATCTCCGGTCACACTGATATTACTGCTGTTCACACTGCTCCAGGTTATGGTCACATCCCGTCCATTTCCTGTCACCGTACAGGTCAATATCATAGAACAGGTTTCATTATTTGTGACATTGTGACTTATCTGGATGTCACCGGCTGATAACTGTCCTATAAGAGACACATTATGTTAGAATGTAATGATGACCATAAACTAGTTACACAATGATTAAACTTGTGGGAAATGAATGTGACGCCCCCTAATGATTGAATATGGCTCTGCTGCATACACAAGCACAGGCCCTGGCAGGGGTCACATGACGTCACACTCTCTTCCCCAGACATCCAGATGGAAAAGTAAGATTAGGCGTCAGTGTAACATCTACTGTAATACATAGGGGGTAATATCCATGGGCCAGATCCAGAACAACGCTTGTGAGCGAATTTACGCGTGGCGAAGACGTAAAATCACCTTTTGGTAAGTACTGCGCATGCGCACCATAGAAAATACCGTAATGTAGCGTAAATGTGAACGTATGGGCCATTCACGTATGTGTCACGTAAATTCTTACGTGTGGGCGTGCCAATTTTACGAGTCTAAAATATGTCTGAAATACGCTATGTAGCCGGTGTTTATATTTAAAGTGTACAGTATGGGTGTGCTTAGCTGCGAACATGCGTGTTGCACATACGTACGTGAGCGGATCACTGCGGTTATGTGGGCAAAAGTTAAGGTAGGGTTTAGAATGCGGATCTCAGACAAAATACGTACATTCAAGGGGTGTGCCAAGGGGAGTGTATAGAAGGTACGCACGCGTAAATACGCTACGCGAGGAAACGTATTGCAAGCAGAGTTCCGGATCTACCCCATGTGTGTAATACAGAGTGTAACTTGTGTCTATTGCTGAGTACAGAGAATGCTATGTAAGTGTGTGTGTGTGTGTGTGTAGATAGATAGACAGACAGATAGATATTCTCTATAGAGGAGAGACACATAACTTACTATACACAGTCACATTGAAGTGTAGGCATTTCCGTCCTGTGTCTGTCCGTATGTCTGCTCCATAGATCCTCAGATCGTCCTGTGTGAGGCCTGTGATGTGCAGGGATCCATTATCTGTACTGCTCACTCTCCCTCTATATGACTCATCAACATCATCATCAATAGGTCTTCCGGGTCTTGTTGTAATAATAACAGTTCCTTTTGGAAGATAAGTCCAGTGAATGAGTTTGATCCCGGTGTGATCCACTTGTAGCGTGACGTCTCCTCCCTCTATACCAGATACACTTCTCCAATCACAGCGATCCTCACACACCACACCTGAGACAGGAGGATAAACGGATGACACAATGTAAGGACAGAGGGACCTGAGGACAGACACAGCTCATGTTTGGGATGAATAATGTGTTAGCAGAATGGGGTGTAGCAGGGAGTATAGGGCATCACACCCAACATTTACAATCCCCAAACCAGTCCTGCCCAATCTCCGCCCAGGTCCCGCCCAAACTCTAAATAGGTCCCACCAAAAAGTAGCCTGTCTCTTCATATGCCCCTCCCCTTTTGCTCCGGACTGGAGACAGCTGGGAGGTGTGGTCTAGGGCAGTGGTCGGGGTGGATAATTAGAAGCGTCAGTATGAAATGATAGAAGTGAATGGAGATTTATAGCTTTTCAATTAAATCAGTGGGAGAAGTGATGGTATAACTTACCCCGTATACCCCCTCACCTCCAGCCCTGATCTAGGAGTTAATATATAGGTAGTAATGGGGGGTAAGCAGGAGGTTGCAGGATAAGCGGTAGCCAATGGTAGGGAGGGGGAGAAGTTAGTACAATCAGATTGGACTTATAAGGGGGGCAGCGGAGAGAACTTACTTTTGTGTTTTGGGAAAACCCCACCCTCACCTGTGCATAGTTTTGGGGTATAACCCTTACTATCAGAAGTTATTAGTGATAAATCCCACTTACATCCATTCCCTGCTATTTATGTCCTGATTCATGCAGTCTTGTCTTCATTTCCAATTACACCTTATCAGTAAACTCTGTGTCTTTCTTTACTGATTATTTCAGAATATTCAACCTACAGACCACTTCCAGATACTCCTACATTATACACATAATCCATGACACACATATACCAGTAACACTGTGTCCCTGAATGTAATCACTGACAGTCCTATAGATGAGCCTTATACTGTGTCAGGACGATGCTGTGTATTAGGGTTGTTCTAGTGGTTTGTGGCTGATGCTGACGTTTTCCCTGTAATAATCAGTGTGAGATGTCACAGCTCCTCTCTAATGAGGAAATACATGTATCTGTGTCCTCCTTCCTTTATATAACGTCACAATACATTGATATAGTTGCTCACGCATCATGCACAAAACAAAGGACTTCAAATCACATATTACGGGTTTATCATATGCTATTACGTCATTCATAAATTGCAATAGCTCGTATGTGATTTATTTGCTTTACTGTAAGTGTGGATTACAGTGTGTGGGGTGTACCACACTCCCCCTCAGAATGAGATCCCTGGAGCACAGGCGCAATATTCTCAATAGCAACCCTAAGAGCAGTGTGGCCACGCATTTCGCAAAATGCTGTGATTCTAATCCTGCCCACTTTACCATTTTGGGAATTGAATCTGTACCCTCCACGTCTAGGGGTGGTGACAGATATCAGCGCCTGTGCTCCAGGGAAGCATATTGGATTCACATGCTTCAAACTCTTTACCCAGGGGGCATGAATGAGTGCGTAGACTTGGATTTTTAGGTTTTATTAGCTATTTTTGTTAATTGTTTATAAATGTTTATATCCATTTATTATTCCAATCCTTATTAATTTATTATTTTTATTTTCAAATTCATATTTTTATTTATATTTATTTATACATTTATATTTATTTATTAATTACTATGCACTCTTTAGCATCATGATTTCTAAAGTTGATAAATATCAGAATGTCCATCCATGCTAATTATGGAATGTCCATCCATGTTAATTATGTGATATTAGTGATCACACTTGAGTGTAAAGCTAAAGACGATATTTCTTTTCTTTCTTTATTTTTGCAAAACCACTTATTATTTGTACATTGCACAATATATATACATATATTTTTTCATCAGGGTTTTTATTATTTTATTTTTAAAAGATATTTAATTAATTGATTAATGGTTTGTAAGGTATAAAAATGGACTTCCTGTGAGTCATTATCAAATCCTTCTGAGGAAATAGTCAGATTTTAGACAAAGAAACGCGTGAAGGAGCAGCCTAGGATGTGATATGCTATATGTCTGCATATTTTTGCACTTCAATACTTGGCACCTTCCATTTTGAACCTTTTTTCAGGACAGCACTTGCACTTTTATGGAGACTCTTCCACATAGTGGATTGCAGTATTCAACCTACTACTGAATTTAATTTCTAGCCAGGACGAGGGCTAACAGAGGGGACGAGGGTCTCACACACCCCTCCGTCAGACACGCCTCCCGGCACTTAGCCGACAATGCGGTGTAAACACACTAGCTACGTGTCTTCAGCCCTAGCATCAGAGCTCACAGTATTCATACCTGCGGCTGGTACGCGGACTATCATCAAGCTGGACGAATCTCCACCTTACCAGCTTTATACTCTCCTGCTAACGGCACTTACCCAAGAGGGACACGCGAGATGTATACACGTTGGCTGACACCACGGAATTGCCTTTCTATTAGCCCTTACATTATTTGTGATATTTGAGATCCACTATGGGCATATTGTCGGCCATTGGGCCTGATCCAGACCTACGCTCGCATGCTAGCTAACGCTGATCGTAAGCGTAAAAACGGCAGAAAAAAACGCACTGCGCATGTGCATAGTGACAACTTCCGGTCGTACCAAAGAGCTTTTCGTAGCGGTGATTCTGGAGTCCGCATTGTTTGCGTTTTTTCCGACGACGGGCGTGTTTACAGTACGAAGTTACTACGGACGCTGGAGTTAAGGAATGTAGGCGGGAAGAGCCATTTATATTGTACAGTATGGGCGTGCTTAGCCCGCTACAAACAGCGCGTCGCTACGAAAATACGTACGAACACAGGGAAAAGTTAGGGTGGGGTTCGGCGGGTGTAATGAAAGGAAGGTAAGGGGAGTGTCGTGGGAGTGAAAGGTTTTGCGCTGCAGCGGTAATACTCTCCGCTCTCATGCATAGGTCTGGATCAGGCGCATTATTCCTCCTTTGTGACTGTAAATAGTGGAGTCTCAGCTTCCATCGGTGCTTGTAGTTTATAGAGGGCTCTCTACCAGCCTCTTTTTCTTTATGCATATAGAGTTTTCAATTGGTCGGCATCAACGTTATTACCCAATCCCCATGTGTGATCTACAATGAACTATACCTCTCCACTCATTGTCCTTGGTACTTATATGGATGATAGCATTATTGCTGTGCCTATTTCATTTTACACTTCAGTCACATCGCTGCATATACCTGTTTATCTTATTTTATTTCTATTTTAAACATGGTCTATTAATAGATATACTTTCTAATATACCTGTCGAGAATCCTTCAGTTTATTTCTAGCGCTTCCTCCATTTTTTTCTTGTTCCTTTATATAACGTCACAATACATTGATATAGTGGTGATGATATAGTGTAATTCTATACATGGAACGGGTCTTCATGGTATATGTTACACAGGAGCCCTCAGCAGTGATGAGGAAGAACAAGACAGAAACAAAAATGCACCGCACTAGCCTTACTTGTTAATAATATATTGCTCTTTACAGGCAGGGAATGAGGTGCTACCAAAACCCCAAGAAAACTGTCAACAAACCATCAAAACACATAATAGGGAATTTAATGCCAATCCTGGCTTATTCCCTTCAGGGGTGTACAAGGTGCACTCTCAATATATACATGACAGCATTATTTCCTTTTTAAAACAATACTCCTTTATTAATCACATCATTAAAACAAAACCACAAAAGGGGCGAAAAATAAAAACATAAATCCTGTGTGTCACCATATATCTCTCTGCAAACAAGAAGCAAAAGATTGCAATTAGTGTCTTTCCATATACTTAGACATACTGTTAATACTTGTAAGCAGGAATAATGGATATAGAAGTCCTTAATGGGAAAAACGCTGCTCACTATGCTAGAATTGATAGGAGACCCTTATCCAAAAGATTAGTGTCCGCAAGGACACGCTTCACTCTTCCGAGTTAGTATCTCTCCCTACTCTACCTTCTACACAGAGCAGCGTTTCCCATGAAGTAGAGAAACGGACATCCAACAGCTGCAGACAGAAAGACTCCTGTCGGTGAACTCCAAGCAAGTTTAGCAGGGTAGGAGGAGCTGTCGGGCCACACCACCCGACGCGCGTTTCGCCCGTACAGCTTTGTCAAGGGTGGAGATGGACGGGTCCTGGTGCGTCCTGTTATAGTAGGCGGCAGCCAATCAAATACTTTGTATACGGACGCGCCCGGATTACTGCATAAAAATCAAACAAACATTCAAGGATTAATAGCGATATGAAGCAATTATACACGAATTGAATAGCAGTGGAACCGAATACTCCCATTCAAAAAAAGAATTTATTACAGTGACGTGCATATGCTAGTATTAATATAAGTAAACACCTCCCTCATATCATCGATAAAATAAGCTAGCAAGACTATAGTTCGGCAAATATTCCCCATTATAGTGTTGTCCAATATGTCATAATAACAAGCCTATCGAGCAACTCTAAAAATGAATAGGGAGACACTGATACATCCGGTTAGGAAATTGGATAAGGATGAGTCTATCAGATTCATCACAGATTTTTGTGCGGAGTCTAAAGTCTTGACTCAGATATTTAACAGGCACTTACCAGTTTTCAAATCCAACCCAGTCCTTAATAGGGTTCTACACAATAAAATACAGATGTGTTGGCGACGGGGCAAAAATTTGAAAGATCACATGGTGTCCAGTCTGTATGGGGTGAATCATTGGTCCTTTTAAAAAACCTTTTTTGTTTTTTTATTATATGTGTATTCCCAAGAAACTACCATGTGAGTAGATTATTGTTATCATGGGTATAAGATGACTTCTGGATAAACCGGCTGCACGAGATTTTTTGTTTCTCTTCTCCCCTCCCACGGAACGTGCCATTAATCCGGTATCGGTGATCCATACGGAGGATACAGAGGGACACTATCGGGAAATCTTGGAGAGACGGCAGTGACCCACACGGAGGTGGCGGAGAAATTATTTTGCATATGAAGTGCCTGTTGTTTGCAACAAATCAGTGAGTAGGAAATTGGAAAGACACTTTATATCACGAAATTGATACAGTTTCAAACATTTGTTGCTTTTTTCTATTTCTTTTCGGGAAAACTTGTACAAATAAAAGAGATTATTAAGACACCCTATTCTGTGAGGATCCTGAAAAAGGAAGAACACAAAGGGATCTTCTGATTGTAAATCGGATTTGTTATAAAGACTTTACCCTTACAGAAGATACAGTAAGATAAGAATACTCATTTGAACCAGACTTTGTGAACTTTTCTTTATTTGTAAAATATTGCCCTCCTTTTACTTTGCCCTAAGCGCGGTTCTCACCACATTGTTTGATTTATAAGTATACGGAAAGACACTAATTGCAATCTTTTGCTTCTTGTTTGCAGAGAAATATATGGTGACACACAGGATTTATGTTTTTAATTTTCGCCCCTTTTGTGGTTTTGTTTTAATGATGTGATTAATAAAGGAGTATTGTTTTAAAAAGGAAATAATGCTGTCATGTATATATTGAGAGTGCACCTAGTACACCCCTGAAGGGAATAAGCCAGGATTGCCATTAAATTCCCTATTGTGTGTTTTGATGGTTTGATGAGGAAGAACAAGGCTCCAGTTATAGGACCAGTAATGTATTTACACACAGCCCAGAACATCCATTACCGCTGGCTGGTTTATTAGATGCGATTTATTACATGCGATTCAGCGATTCCGACGCAATTTTGCCGCAGCTCAAATTGCGTTAGGATGTGAATAAGGCGTGACTGCGCCCCCTTCATTTCTATGCATGCATACCTCCCAACATTTGAGAATTGTAAAGAGGGACAAATTTTCGCCTTCATATCTGCCCCTTTATTATTTGTCCAGCCTCCATGACTTCCCCTTATTATTATGGCCAGCCTCCATGTTTTCCCCTTATTATTATGTCCAGCCTCTATGTCTTCCCCCTATTATTATGGTCAGCCTCCATGTCTGCCCCTTGTTATTATGGCCAGCCTCCATGTCTTCCCCTTATTATTGTGGCCAGCCTGCATTTCTTCCCCTTATTATTATGGACAGCCTCCATGTCTGCCCCTTATTATTATGGCCAACCTCCATGTATGCCCCTTATAGCCAGCCTCCATGTTTTCCCCTTATTATTATAGCCAGCCTCCATGTCTGCCCCATACTATGGCCAGCCTCCATGTCTGCCCCTTATTATTATAGTCAACCTCCATGTCTGCCCTGTACTATGGCCAGCCTCCATGTCTGCCCCTTATTATCCTTATTATGTTCAGCATCCATGTCTGCCCCTTATTATTATGGGCAGCCTCCATGTCTGCCCCTTATTATGTCCAGCATCCATGTCTGCCCAATACTATGGCCAGCCTCCATGTCTGCCCCTTATTATTATGGCCAGCCTCCATGTCTGCCCCTTATTATTATGGCCAG
>WWET01009039.1:21034-31274 GCA_011038615.1 Limnodynastes dumerilii
CCAGCCCTCATCTGCCCCACTAGTGCCAGCCTCCATCTGCCCCATTAATGCCAGCTTCCATCTGCCCCCTTATTGCCAGCCTCCATCTGCCCCCTTAATGCCAACCACTATTTGCTCCTTTATTGCCAGCCTCCATCTTCCCCTTTTATGCCAGCCTCCATCTTTCCCCTTAATAACAGTGCCAGCTTCATGTCAGACTTTTTTTTTTTTTTACTTACCTTTGATGTCTTCTGACTTCCTCCGCGTTGCTCTCTGCCCACTGTCCGGCGCTCCCTCTCTCCTTGCAGCGTCTGTTCTGCGGTCACGTGCAGTCTACGGGAGCCCTGTAGAACCAAATCCCTTATTTGAATGGCAGTGACCGTATAGGTTAGGGTCACTGACATTCAGTAACAGATTTGGTCCTACAGGGCTCCCGTAGGAGAGCCGTTGAGTGTTCTAAAACCCCAGCCGCATACACAGCAGTATGGGCTTAAAAAAAAAAATAAAAAAAAAATAAAGCAACTTTGTCCTGAGTATCTGATCTCGGGACAAGTTGTGAGGCGGGCGGGACAGCGGGACAGTCCCCCCGAAAGCTGGACACTTGGGAGGTATGTGCATGTGCAGGGCAAATCCACATATGGAGATGCTAAGTGAGCTCTGTGTCACGCCCTGTGGGGATAATCTGGAGTTGGAAGTAACCGGGGAAAAAAGGAGCAAATCTGCTCCTGAGAAATCTCACGTTGAATTACTAGGGAACATAATTCAAAATGTGACATTAGAATGACTGGAGAGTTGTTGTTTTGTAGCTCAGCTCTAAACTAGAGATTTAAGATAAATCTGTTATATTTTTGTCTGGAATAAATAAAATCAGCCAGTGTGCAAAAACCACAACTCAATTATTCTCATATTACAATGTGGTTCAATGGTCCGCCAGAGGTCAATCACCCCGGGGGAGGACAGAGGGGTATATACTGTATATAGAACAGCCAGGAGGTGACTGCTCCTCACTGAGGTCATTACACACACACTGGAGAAAGAAACACTGATAATAAGCATCCACAGATAACAAGCAAAACAACTCACCTGTGTGCAGGAGAAGAGCCAGGACAACCAATGAGGAGAGCCCACACATCTCCTCTAACCTCTCATGTATATATTTTATGATATATATGACAGGACTTCCCAGAAGAGACACTGACCACAGCTACACAGACGCCTCTGAGAGGAAGTAGTGTAAGGTGTGTCTAATATTACAGTGATGTACAATACCTCCCTATAACACAATGTCACTGTGTATAGGAGAGGAAGTGGTGTGTCTAATAATAAACAGCCATGTACCTCTGTATTACACATTATCACTGTGTATAGTAACTTTCAGCACAGGGAGAGGAAATGTTGATTTTGAAAATGTAACATTTCTATTGAGAGAAACCACTGTTATATATCAAATGAAAGCCCATAAAAAGTGTTTATAATGAGCCCTTGTCCATTTCCCTGGCTGAATGAGGGGAGCTGCAAATGCAATTTCAATCAATGTTAATAGCATAATTTTTTATAAAAAAAATGTCAGCTTTAAAGTCAAATAACTGCAAAGCCAGTGTACAGATCAGCCCAGGACTCAGGGGTCTCTTTACACCCCTGGCAGCATTTATTATACCGAATTTCATTACAATGTGGAAGGGTCAGTGTGAAACCCTGTGTTTATGTGGTGTGGAATAACCCATAACAATAGGTCTGTGTGAGGACCCCAGGACATTACTGGGAGGACCCTGAGACGGGAAGGTGTAAAGACTTCAGGAATAGGGAAGCCAGGAGGAACCCAGGATGAGGGTGAGAGGAAGATCCCAGGACAGGGGAAGGCAGGAGGACTCCAGGGCAAGGGTGGGTGGAATGTCCCATGACAGGGGAAAGGCGGGAGGACTCCAGGACAAAGGTGGGTGGAAGGTCCCAGGACAGGGGAAGACAGGAGGACTTCAGGACAAGGTTGGGCGGAAGTTCACAGGTCAGGGGAAGGTGGGAGGACCCCAGGACAGGGTAAGGTGGGAGGACGCCAGGACAAGGGTGGGTGGAAGGTCCCAGGACAGGGGAAGACAGGAGGACTTCAGGACAAGGTTGGGCGGAAGTTCACAGGTTAGGGGAAGGTGGGAGGACCCCAGGACAGGGTAAGGTGGGAGGACGCCAGGACAAGGGTGGGTGGAAGGTCCCAGGACAGGGGAAGGCGGGAGGACTCCAGGACAAGGGTGGGTGGAAGGACCCAGGACAGGGGAAGGTGGGAGGACCCCAGAACAAGGGTGAATGGAAGGTCCCAGGACAGGGGAAGGCGGGAGGACTCCAGGACAGGGGAAGGTGAGAGGACCCCAGGACAGGGGAAGGCGGGAGGATTCCAGGACAGGGGAAACCAGAAGCAGAACACAATCCTGAGAGTACAGATTTTATTGTACATGTTGAGGCTTTGATGTTGTATAAGTTCTGATGTTGTATAAAGCAAAGGCTGCCGAAAAAACAATTAAGAACAACACCCAGCTCCCGTCCGTCTGTCGTCCATATCACCTGGTAACACGGTGTCTCCAGCCTTCATAGAGATGAACATTCTTTATTCCTATGTCTGTATGGGCCGTATCACCCGCTGATTATCAGCAATAGACAAGTCTGTCACTTATAACCAGTGGACTATACAGCCCACACAGACACAGGAAGAGAAGATCTTTATCTTAATGAAGGTCAGGGGACATGAGCGCCATCTAGGGATGGGAGCTGGGTATTGCTAACAATTAAGAGACTTTTAGGCAGCCCTGCAGTTATTGAGCCTCATATTTACTGAGGTTCAGCCTCCTCCTCAGTAATGGCGCAGCAGAGATCTTCAGCTGCATCAGTCTGTAAGATAAAGAAGGCTATATAAATAAAAGAAATCCAAAAATGATAACGTGTATGTGTGTGTGTACGTGTGTGTGTGTACGTGTGTGTGTGTGTGTGTTTGTGTGTACGTGTGTGTGTGTGTGTGTTTGTGTGTACGTGTGTGTGTACGTGTGTGTCTACGTGTGTGTGTGTTTGTGTGTACGTGTGTGTGTGTGTTTGTATGTATGTATGTGTGTGTGTGTGTGTGTGTGTGCGTGTGTGTGTGTGTGTATTTGTGTGTGTGTGCGTGACTCTGCAGAGTATTGCCACAGTAATAAATTCTCACCCAGTAGGATGTGATGATGATCCAATCGTTCTCCTTATCCTCATCGATGGCTGTAGAGAGAAGCAGAGAAACTATTAGACCGGTCTATATACTATATACATCTATGTAGGTGTCACTTGGTTGAAATTAATCCGAAAAGACAATAAAATAATATAAATATAATACTTACACATCACATTGGGGATCTTGCAGCCACTGAAGAAGGGAGGAGATTCCATTTTATCATGGAGAGAGAAGCATAAATGGCGTCTGGTTAGTGACAGTGCTGACATTATATGAGGATAATACTAGTAGGTATGAGGAGAACATGGAGGTGATGAGGTCCTATGTCTGGATATGGAGGTGTCAGGGGTCTGGTGATGGGTGTAAGCCAGGCCTGGGTGTAGGGGCAGTTACCACGGTGTAAAGGTCATGTAGAAGGTGGGACCTCTCCTCATAATTACTAATGTACAATACAGAATAATCATTATAGTCACATACTCCCATTTAAAGGCGTCCGCCACTTTTCTAAGGAATTTAGTAATTTTTTTCATTGTTGGTTCTGTAGAGAAAATAAATATAGAAAGTTATGTTATAGATATATATATACTGCACACTATGAGCTCTATATGACAGACATCTGATGGAGATAGATTGTTGTACAGTGTGTGACCAGCTCTGACCAATCATCAGACAAGCGTCAGTCCAGCCATTACATCCAGTGGTTCTGATATATAATATAATCTATATAAGTAAGATCCTGTCATAGGGAGCTATGAGGATAAGAGGGATTTATATTGTGTGGAGCAGCACAGCGCTGTCCAGGAACTTTATTTCTATAGATTTAAGTAGTTAATAAGATAATAAGAAACATGTTTACTCACCAAAGATGTCACCGGCAAAGGTTTATATCAATGGAGCGTTTTTGACTCCAAAACAGATAACAACAAAGTGCAGTGTTGCTTTGATCAACTTGTAAACAGTTCTGACCGTTGGCCCCCAGGAGCCCAGTAACTGATTGTTGTGCACTGTGACATAATGATGACATCACACAGACTATGGCTCTGCAGCCAGGATTCACCAGCCTGGACGCTGCCTGTCAGAGCGCAATAGATGCTACGTGATTTGTATAGATAGAGAGTTACCAGCCCTGTGTCTCATCCCCTGAGTGTACACTGTGTATAGACACCTGATGGAGTCATGCGTTTCAGTGGGTCCATTCCCATGGCTTTACTCTATTCTTTCCTGCATCTCACAGTACAGGATTTACACAGAAAATACTCATAATAGTAATATAATGCTCTGATGAAGGTCTTGTGTTGTGTCATATATGTTACACCTTTGTCTGATGTCGCCATGCTTTGCGCTGCTGTTGTTACAGTCTGAGCCGCCATTTTAGCGCTGTTGTCTTCGGGAGTTCTTCCTCTGGGTCCCCTCCGCTGTTGATGATGACGCTGCTTGGCGATTATAAATTATTAACCAGGTAAAACACAATAATCAAGTGCATTGAACTCAATGATTTGTGCCACAACTTCATGAACTGTCTTGTCTAAATTACCTGGATTACAGTACGGCAGATGGAAAGAGATGAAAGAGGTTTTTCATATATACATATATTTATTTATTGATATAGTAACAGTTGCAGAATTCCACTCGCTGTGGCTCTGGACACTGCCGGTAATGCTGCCGGTGATTTTCCAGGGTCCTGTTAAAGATTTTAGATTATAATCCAGCATCATGTTTATGTAATATTTATGGCCTGGATATTTATTACATGTAAGGGTCACTTTCATTGTAATTATGCAAAGTAACCATACAGGAATAATGGCTCCATCTACACCACAAATCCACTATGAGCGTTATGTAACTAATCCATCAACGCCGCTGCTGGTTAGAATAAAGGGAGCATTTACTAACAATTACCGTGGTAACGCCATCACAAGAACCCATCCGATGCGCCCACCATCCTAATTAATCTTCACCGTTAATCGAAGTTGCGTCGATGTTTTCAAGTTCTTGGCCATGTAAACTGAGAGTAATACATTATACCCTCCAGTCATCAGCAACAAAATATTACAGGGGGTGAGAGGGACACTTAAGCCTTGGTTGGGGGAGGTCTGACCATGGCAGGGGAGGGGTCAGTATGTGTTAGTGCACCCTCCGAATCTATTCTCAGGTTCTGATCACATGGAGGTTAGAATCTGTGTCTGGTATAGTCTAGAATCCTGTATAGTAAATAGAGTGTGAAACATGATTGTTATAGAGAGGTTGAGCATTGGATATTAGAGCAGCTGAGTATTGGAAACAGTCATGCTGGATGTGTTCCTTGGAGCTATCACCTGTGACCCTCAATCGCCTATGTGTGTTGATGTGTGTCTTGTTGTGTAACACACGTGTTAGATGTTGCTTGGATGGTATTTATATCTCTCACTGTCCCTATTTTAGCGGGACTTTCTGAAAAGGGGAGGGGTTTATGAGATAAAGGCCGTATATTGACCATATATGGGCATTAGTGGATGGAGCTGGATGGAGATTGGGTGGAGCTTATTTTGTCAGGATTGTTACTGTTGGGAGCTATAAGTATGACCTATAGGGGGCTCTATTTTTGATCAACTGTATTATATGAACTAATTGGTAATAGCAATGGTAATGCTATTGGGTGGATGGTTAGAGGACTGCTCTAGGCAGGCCATGAATTATATCAGGATGTCTAGTATTGGTTTCCCTCACCACACTTGCTTAAAAATCACTGATCACTGGGTTGAAAAACCCAGGTCTCACTTTTCACAGTGACCCCTTGTTTGGGTCGGACCTGCGAATTACCCTCCTTCTCTTCCGGGTACAAATCCCGGCTCATTAGATCCGAGTAAAGCCCCCCGGGACCATTCACATCACACCTCTACCTGGGTCGTTGGAACCTCAAACTGGGTCCACCGGCAAAAATCTGGGTATTTGAGTGTGATGTGAAAGGGGCATGACTGGCCTTGACCACTAGATGGCGAATTCCACCAATCCTAAATGAAATGTTCCTCCTGTTTGATGATGATGATGAGCATTGCAGATATTGCATTGATATATTACGGTCAGTCTGTCCCCTCAGTTGCCGGTTTACATTCATTGGACCAGATCCAGACCTACACTCGGGTGTGTTTTTACGCTGTTCGTAAGCGTAAAAATGGCCATATGACCTTACTGCGCATGCACGAGGCAGATGTTACACTACCAAAATCTGAGCGTATAGGCCTTATGGTCACAGGCGGTTACATTTAGAAGAGTTAGCGTAGGGTTTGTAAGGCAGCAAAAGTTAGTATGAACAAGGGGGGTGCCTAGGGGAGTGCTTCGTAGGTACGCTTGTGTTAATACGTTACGCACAAGAGCGTTTCACAAGCGTAGGTCTGGATCAGGATAATTGTGGACAGTCTCAGCAATAAAGAGGACGGAATAGGGGGCAGCTTGTGACTAAGTTGCGGAGGGACAGGTTGCAGTTAAGAACATGCATCAAATTATCATTAGACTTAAATACTATTACTAGACATAGGATTATATGCATTTGCATGTTTGCATATGCAAATGCATAAAACGCTATTTTTATAGCGTTATTGCATATTTTAGTACTTTTTCATTGACAGTGCTTATTTCAGTAGCTAAATGTGTTAGGCGTGTTGTATTACATAGGAACGGTGGCGGGTCGCAGCCAGTGACGTGCGCCTCACACGCACTCGGCAAGCGCACTGAACCCGATCTGCTGGCTCGCACTAGGCGAAAGCGATGGCGGGATGCGGTGCGTGTGGGGGGAAGGGAGTACGGCACTCGTTGCTTCACGCAATTCAATTGTTTGTCATTCAATTGCTCGCTGTGTTTGTTAACGTACGAAAATCTTATGTTTGTTGAAATAATGCCGCCAGTGAAAAAAAATATTCAGACTTTAATGGAATCTTTCATAAAAAATTACCCAGGCCAATTTACGACTAATGGCACTGTGATTTTCTGCAAGGTTTGAATAAATAAATGAATAATAACAATCTAAACAAAATAGTAATATAATAAATCAGCATTTTTGGCTATTATTCATTTATTGGTTTTTTATTATTGGCTTATTCACTAATAATAAAAATTTATGTGTTATAGAGTATCAGAGAATAGTTTCCACATCAAGGATCCAGCACCCAGTCCGCAGGAGTGAAGGAAGATTACGAGCGACACCCCGGATTACACTGCGGAAGCACCCGCGGGGTCTCCATGCCCCAGACGCCACTGCTCCACCTCGCTCGGAAACTAAGTCCCAACACATGCGCAGTAGCTGCCTTTTGGGACTTGTAAAATTTAAAGTTTTTAAATGTATTTCAGCAGTCTCCTGATATATACCCCCCTTTTCCACCCCCTAATAACAGAGATTAGGGGGAGGAAAAGGGAGATCTATGGGGAGACCTGTGGAAAACTTACCCTAATGCCAGCTTCAGATTGCGTTATTTAACGTAACACTTCGTAAATACAGCAATTTGCCGGGCTGCATTCATTAGAGCAGGCTGGCGATGGGTAGTGATAATGCTAAGGTCGCGCCAGCAAAATGATAGCACTGTAAATAAAGAAATCTTCACTTTCATATGATAATGGAGCCCTAAGACTCATATTACTTCACATTAACTACAGTCTCTTAACGCCCCTTTTAGCACACCCACCGATCTGGGTACCGTTAACCACCGTCAACTACCTCAGTCCACTTGCCAGTTGGATTTACCCCTCCCCCTCCCATCCCTGTACATTAGAGCTCACATTCTCTCTCCCCCTTGTCCTATGACAAAGTTTTCAATTCTTATGACAACTTGTGTTACTCTGACAATAGATTTATTGGGTGCAGACCATCTAATTCATCAACTAAGTAATAATAAGAACATAACATTATTATGCGTTACGAAGCCTCGTGGTGTAACATCTTCAGGTGGTGGCAGCGCTGGGATTTATCACCTCAGTCTTCATATGGTGAATGAATACACAGCAGGTGATAATAAACAGGACTACAGATAATGCCAGATTTATAATATTCACTGTACTATACGATGTCCACTGAACACTTCTGGGCGAATTCTCTGTGAAATAGAAAAATAATAATAATAATAATAATAATAACAACAACACTAATAATAACACTATTACTAATAATAATAATAACAACACTAATAATAATAATAACACTATTACTACTAATAATAATAACACTATTACTAATAATAATAACACTAATAATAATAACACTATTACTAATAATAATAATAACAACACTAATAATAATAATAACACTATTACTACTAATAATAATAACACTATTACTAATAATAATAATAACAACACTAATAATAATAATAACACTATTACTACTAATAATAATAACACTATTACTAATAATAATAACACTAATAATAATAACACTATTACTAATAATAATAATAACAACACTAATAATAATAATAACACTATTACTACTAATAATAATAACACTATTACTAATAATAATAACACTAATAATAATAACACTATTACTAATAATAATAATAACAACACTAATAATAATAATAACACTATTACTACTAATAATAATAACACTATTACTAATAATAATAACACTAATAATAATAACACTATTACTAATAATAATAATAACAACACTAATAATAATAATAACACTATTACTACTAATAATAATAACACTATTACTAATAATAATAACACTAATAATAATAACACTATTACTAATAATAATAATAACAACACTAATAATAATAATAACACTATTACTACTAATAATAATAACACTATTACTAATAATAATAACACTAATAATAATAACACTATTACTAATAATAATAATAACAACACTAATAATAATAATAACACTATTACTACTAATAATAATAACACTATTACTAATAATAATAACACATAATAATAATAATAATAATAATAAGTAAAGCATAAGAGTAATTACTAGTATTTAGAAGAATACATGGATATTTCTTCCTTGTTTGATACAAATCTTTTCCCGTGGATCTATCCACATAAAGGGCCAGATCCAGACTTAAGGTCGTTTTATGTACACAAGACTTACGCACTACTAAGTATGGGGGAGGGTGACAGATACAGTAATTATGACGTGAAGCCGCTGGGATATCATTATAATCACCTCTGTCACAGATCTTGTGGGGTGTCACATCCTTGGAGGTGTTAGTGAGGGGATTACTGGCCGTGCAGGTATAGGTGAAGGTCACATCACTGGGGGGGACATACAGGACATCTCCGGTCACACTGATATTACTGCTGTTCACACTGCTCCAGGTTATGGTCACATCCCGTCTATTTCCTGTCACCGTACAGGTCAATATCATAGAACAGGTTTCATCACTGGTGACATTGTGACTTATCTGGATGTCACCGGCTGATAACTGTCCTATAAGAGACACATTGTGTTAGAATGCAATGATGACCATAAACTAGTTACACAATGACCATTAAACTTGTGGGAAGTGAATGTGACGCCCCCTAATGGTTGGGGAGTGAGTGTGATGCTCTGAGGGACAGAGGTGACACTATGGTGGATAAAGTCACAGTGTAATATTCCCCATAGACCTGACCCAGACTGACAGGTAAATATGGAAGTATGGCTCTGCTGCATACACAAGGACAGGCCCTGGCAGGGGTCACACTGTGATAGATAGATAGATAGATAGATAGATAGATAGATAGATAGATAGATAGATAGATAGATTCTCTATATAGGAGAGACCCATAACTTACTATACACAGTCAGATTGAAGTATAAGCATTTCTGTCCTGTGTCTGTCCGTGTATCTGCTGCATAGATCCTCTGATCGTCCTGTGTGAGGCCTGTGATGAGCAGGGATCCATTATCTGTACAGCTCACTCTCCCTCTATATGACTCATCAACTTCATCATCATCAATAGGTCTTCCGGGTCTTGTTGTAATAATAACAGTTCCTTTTTTAATATAAGTCCAGTGAACGAGTTTGATCCCGGTGTGATCCACTTGTAGCGTGACGTCTACTCCCTCTATACCTAATGTGACCATACGTCCCGTTTTGAGCGGGA
>WWET01009040.1:15472-29193 GCA_011038615.1 Limnodynastes dumerilii
TATAATCACTAGGGAGGCTGTAGAAACATATGGTTTTCTATAAAAGTTGCTATTAAAGGGTTCAAAACTCATACAATATGTTGTTTCTAAATTCCAGTTAAATAATGGATAATATCATTAGTGAGGCAGTAAGCGATATAAGTGGAAGAGAGCTGACTACTATACATAGTCAAAAAGGAGGTCTGCACATGCATTGTTACTGTGGCAATTAACAGAAGTAACATTCCCCTCTCAAAAGAAGGTCAGGGCTGTTATGCTCACTACTAAAGGGAGAGATATTTTCCTTTCATTTAATACAAACTGCAGTTATGAAAATGAAACATATCTTAATGGCTCATTCATCTTATAATCAACAGCACCAGAGGTGTAGCATGGATTAATGGCACCCGAAGCAAGTGCACATTATGACGCCACCCTTCCCCAAACTCCGTCCTCCCTCAGTGTACTCTCCCTATCTCTACCTGCCATCCCTCCATTACTCATCCCCCCTTACATTACACGTTTATGGACATGGCACACTATATAAAACATATGTGGGGTATATTATGGGTCTGGGAATGACACATACTATAATATGTGGTTTATATTAGGATTTAAGAATGGCATACTATATACAGTATATACTTTGTCAGACCCCTAATATACCCCATTTATATTACGTGTCATTTCCAGATCCCTACTGTACCCCACATATATTATATGTGTCATAATCAGACCCCTAATGTACACCACATATATTATATGTGTCATACCCAGACCCTTACTGTACACCACATATATTATATGTGTCATTCCCAGAACTCTAATGTACCCCACAGATAATATGTATCATTCCCAGATCCTAATATCCCCACATATATTATAATATGTGTCATTGCCAGACCCGGTATATCCTCCACATGAAATACTAGTATATTAGTGATCTAGAGATGGAACTTGACTCTGCTCTGCGGCGCACCTTTGTTCTGCCAGTGCCCGGAGCACAAGCTTCACTGGCTCCACCCTCACTACTCCCCTGGGGCCATGGAAGGGGAGGGTTAGGGTCAGGCTGCTGGGATGGGACACTTAGTGTCAGGCTGCGGGTATGGGACTCTTGGGGTTAGGCTGCAGGTAGGGGAGTCTTAGGGTTAGGCTGTAGGGAGTATTAGGGTCAGGCTAGGGAAAAGTGAGGGTTAGGGTCAGGCTGCGGGGAAGGGTTGGGGTTAGTTTTCACACTTACCATTCGGAACTGGCTGGGAGAGAACGGCCTTTCAGAATAGAGTTGTTTTTAGCAGGGATCCACACCCTTCAGAAACACCTGGACTTTCTACAATATACAAAGCTCTGGATAGAACATATAGAAAAATGCAATCGGATGCGTATAGGCGGAGCCTATACAAGTTTGCATGTTAGAAATGTGTTTTGTTTTTTGTTTTTTTGTTTATAATCACATTACAGCACTAAAAAACACAATGCCTGATTTGAATAATCGGCAATCCACTGCTTATCAGTCTTTTTTAAAAAATCATGATCGTAACTTTCATTGAAAAAGCATTTTAAAATATAAGTTATGGTTCAGTTTAATTAATCTATTTAAAAAAACATGTGTAAGCTTTATTATTAACTTATAATAGGGTCCTTTCTTGAATAAAAATGTCTTCTGCTGTACACTTACACCAGGTCAGAGCTGGTGTAAAATTTTAGGAAGATGTGCATGGAATCCAGTTGCTGCAGCGCTAAACCATGCCCTTTGTCATTTTAAATATAGTGAAACTCCCCGCTCCACTAGCGCAGGGCATCCAGATGTGGACACAGGCGGATGGGCAGCAGGGCAGCCATCTTTCTGTGCTCACTCACATTCTAAGCACGAATGTAGCTCATTCCCACTACACTTTCACTTTAAAAATAGGTGGAAGTACAGCTCTGGATCATGTCCATAGTGTCATTCCTAAAAAATAATCAGGCAAGGGTTCTCTGAAGTGCTGTAGTTTTTGAAGTTGCTTTAAAATATTTATGGATAACACCTTTTTGTTTAGAAGGGTGTTTTTTTGTTTGGTTATAACTGACTTTTCTTCTATGTTTCTATATATTCTTTTATTTTGCATGAAAATAAAATCCATCCCTAACACACTAAAACAAGTAAATAAACAGTGTACAATTAAATACACCCATTAATTAAAAAGTACACAATACTGCACAATGCTTTATTTAAAAGTCAATCATTGAAACCTACCAGAAAACTAATATTGCTAGCAGACATAAAACACTAGGGCAGCCATCATGGGGGGACAGCTGGGACGGAGCTGATGGGGCCTGCTGATACTTACCCTTAACTCTGCAGCAGCACATATCGGCGGTATATTACTTCCGGTACTTGCTGCTCGGAACTGCACCTTCGCAGGTAGGTTGTCATGCACCGGACTCAACGCCAGTCTATAAATGGACCACACAGGACCAGAAGCCACCAGAGCCCCTGATGTTAGGGAAGGTTTAAGCAAGCGGCAGGTCATGGCACACAACATGGTGGACTGAATCTGAGGGTAGCAGGAAGTAGTATAGGATTGGCTACTGAGACTGAATTCTGTGGAGAGCAGTGAACACTCGAAGTGCAGACACTAGAGACCCAGGTAGGAACCAGACACAATGGAACACAGGAACCGAGGACCAAATATCTGGGACCGAGGACCGAATAACAGGAATGTACTAGACATTCAACCTAGAACCAGGGAGCCAGAACACACAAGAAGACTCAAGAATGCAATAGCTGATGAGTGAGTTCCAGCAAGGAGCCACGCCTGTTTAATAATGACTGCAGCAGAATACCAGGAAGTGCACGGAACTACAGGAAGGTCATGTAATCACCAAAGGTAAACAAAAGATATAAGGTACAGTGAAAAGTACCGTGATCATGAAAAAGGCGCATCAGTCCACTGTTAATCCACATTACCCTGCGAATTGGTCCACTGTTAATGCAGGTTCATGGTGCCCAGTCCTCTATGTGACGTCACCGGGGATGTCACATGGGGACAGGGCAGCATGAATTTGTCCCGGGCACCAAAATTTCTGACAGTGGCCCTCAAAAATACAATGCATGAAAACATTTACCAGAGCTGCCATCAGAACTTATGGGGCTCAGTTCAAACCAAATTTCTCTGTGCCCCACCCCCTCAAAAACATATATTTATAAATGTAATGTTACAATTACTTAAGTCCAAAGATCCAAGATGGCTTAAGGGAAAATGTTGAAGTGCTATAAAAGACATACTGTATAAACATGACCTTTAGACCTCATGGCATCAGATCACCCCATATGCTTTTATACGTCCAGTAGATCTCACCCACATGCTACATAACTAGAAAATATGCCCAGGCTTATTAATATACTTGGGACAGGCCTATGTCCTCTATAATATAAAACATGCGCAGTTACCCCAGTATTAGCTTCAGTAACAGTACCATCATGCTAATTTGTCCTCTCTGCAATATCCACTGCCATGATGCTAACTTACGTTAGCAGTATCCAGTGCCAGCTTGCTAAAATATAATATCTGCTATCTTTTTAAAGCTTCCCTCCAGGAGAACCCAGAGGGAAGCCAAAGATTACTGCAAGGGGGTGGGGCTTAACAGCGTGATTTATGCAAATCGCATCATTAAGTCTCTCCCCTGCCAAGCATTCATGTAATCTCTATTGTTACATGGGATGGACGGGGCTGGATGACATAATCAAGCCCCGTCCATTTCTAGTAACTCTAGGGATTACAGTAATTTATTTAATAATTTATATCTATTCGGGGCTTGCGGGAGCTTTGCCGGCTCTCCCAGGATACCGGGACAACTGCCCAAATTTTGAGAGTCTCCCAGATATTCCGGGAGAGTCGGCAAACCTGTGCTATCTCTCTGCACTGATCCAGGTCAGTGTAGGTCAGCAAAGGATGGAGGCCCTCTCCTACATTACACAACACCTTAAACTATGCAAAACATCTAACTGAAGAGGAACTTGCCATATCAATGGGGTAAAGGGATTTAAATATACATCTAATGTCTCTTTGTATACTATAGAATAGCCTCCATAGAAAATATTGCAGAAATACTGTAACACACGTCAGTAGCCCTGATCTAGATCTGTACACAAACCCTAGCACAGTGTACATGCCGTACTTGTGGGCCATATCTGTAGTTGTATGTTTGCAGGACAGAAATAGTACATGGAGTGTCAGCCTCTTGGATTTAGGTGCAACCTGTGTGTGGTACAAATGTTTTCATGTAAAGTGCTTTTTTACATCTTCATTCAGCTCAGGGTCTGGAGCGCTTGCTTAACCACGTCCTTACTGTACAGACTGCCTCCTCCACCCATACATGCCCACAACACGTCCTTCAGATGCACATACGCAGTACAAAATCAAGCACAAATACGTCATATCAGCAGGCGTACGCACACACCTTGGGCCAGTATATATTACTCCTTTATAATTGTTAAATGAGCAGTTTCCTTTTAATAGGATTTTAATATAAAAGTAAACATTAAACTTAGATCTCTAGGGACATGCATCACTATGTTTCTCCTTTATTGGATTACAAGTACAGTGTTCTCTATAAATATAGAGTTCTCAAGGCCACAATAATAGTTGCTTCTATGACCTTTGACTAGAACATTTTTTATAATCCATTTGTTATAAGTGCCAGAAAACATAACAATACTGAAATGGAAATGTTACAGATAATAAAAAAATGACATTATCTATCTACACAAAAGGTTTTCATCACACAGCTCTAAAATATTCCTCTCTGTTGGTGTTTGCTCATTACTTATGGTGTTTAACCATTTCTATACGGCACAGTTGTATGTATAGATATAAATATAAAAAAAGAATAATAACTAGCGCTGAAAAAATGCTGCAGCTTATCTCTGCCCTGGGGGTCTACCAATCCCCTTAAAAAGCATAAATATAAAGAAAAAACGGGTGAGATAAGCGCTGTACCTACTCCTGTGGGTGTTGGAAAATAAAACTACAATTACAATAAATGCTCAAAGTCCGTACAAGTCTAATATTATCACTTTCTGAGGCCCCTGGAGAAAGGTTTCCCTTTAAACAGTGAGAGAAGAAAAGAAAGCAATTAAGAAAACAATGTAACATTTATTGGATACAATAGAATAAAAACAAAATAGGTGACAGTCTCGCATGGGAACTTCCCTTTTAAAATAGGTCCATATGAGTCCTATCGGTGGGTCAGCAGAGTGAAGGGTGCCGGCTGGGCTAGATGTAAGGGGAGTTCCGGAATCTCCTGTGCTGCCGTCCTCCTCACACTTGTGTCCACCTTAATGCGAGCCACTGTCAGTGCTGTCTTACGCGTTTCGGGTGCGATCCACCCTTTCTCAAAGACAGTCTTTTTTTCTTTATATTTATACTTTTTAAGGGGATTGGTAGACCCCCAGGGCAGAGATAAGCTGCATCATTTTTTTTCAGCGCTAGTTTTTATTCTTTTTATATATTTTATAGCTAAAAGGAATGCGAGTTTTATAGCTTCTCCAACGAGCAAACGCATTTTCAGCTGTGCTAACATAATTGTTCAAGGGTTTTCAAGGGTTTTCTAATCATCCATTAGTCTTCTAACGTGATTAGCAAACACTATATATATATATATCGCTACTGCCTGATTGAGATGTGCTGCGTAGTAGTAGAATTTTACATCTGGGAAACCTCTACCTCCGCCTTCTTGTGTAGGTTGTTTAAGAAGGGACAGTTTTATTCGCGACCTCTTGGCATTCCAAACGAACCGAGCAAGCGCTTTTTCAAGTATATCCAATTCAGACAGGGGAACCCTCACTGGCAAGCACTGAAAATAGTATAACAGTTTCGGGAGTGTATTCATTTTAATTGCTATAATCCTCCCAAGCCATGAAATAAACAGAGGTCTGCAGTTGGTTAGCTCATCTTTAAGTTTTTTGAACAGGGGTGGATAATTGTCCCTATAAAGGGACTCATAGGAAGGGGTAATATAGACTCCCAGGTATTTGATCTTTCTAGTCTGCCATTTAAAATGATATTGAGATTTCAGTCGCTCCTTCAACGCAGATGGGCAATGCAGCAGCATGGCTTCTGATATGGAGATGTTTATCTTATAATTAGATAGACTCCCATATTCGTCCATTACACGGAAAAAACTGGGTAGGGAGGTTCTCGGCTGTTGTAGGGTCAGAAGAATGTCGTCCGCAAATAGAGAGATCTTACTCTCATATGACCCTACCGTCACCCCTTGGATAGCAGAAGTAGCTCGTATTATTGTGGCCAGGGGTTCAATCACCAAGGCAAATATCAGAGGTGACAATGGGCAGCCCTGTCGCGTCCCATTAGCCAGGGTCAAGAATTCAGAGGGGGCACCGTTAATCATCACCTTCGCCGAAGGATATGTGTATAGAGAGGCTATACCTGCCAGGAAGGTCCCAGAGAAACCATAATGCTGGAGGGCCTCTGGCATAAATAGCCAGGAAATCCTGTCAAAAGCCTTCTCCGCGTCTAAAGATAAAACAGCTAGCTGGGACCCTCGCTGATTGGCAATATGGATAACGTCAACGGCCCTCCTCGTGTTATCCCTGGCCAGTCTATTTGGGATAAAGCCCACCTGGTCATAGTTGATCAACCCAGGGAGGACCCCTCCAGCCTATTAGCCAAGATCTTCGCAAATAGCTTGATATCATTATTAAGCAAAGAAATTGGCCTATAGCTAGAACAACTGAGTGGATCCTTCCCCTCCTTGGGAATAACAACTATCCTTGCCTCCAAGGAAGACTGATGCCAAGCACCTCCCTGAGATATATAATGAAACACCTTGAGGAGTTGCGGGGACAAGATATTGCGAAACTTTTTATAGTAGGCAGCCGAGAATCCATCCGGTCTCGGTGCCTTCCCTGATGCTTGTGCTTTAATAGTGTGTTCGATCTCCTCAAGTGTGATGTCAGAGGAGAGGCTAGTCGCAATAGCTTGTGTCAGGTGGGGTAATTTAGAACGGACCAGGAAGTTGTTGATAAGCTCCCTCTGCTGATCGAGCGAGTGAGTGGCGTTGGAATTCGGGAGGTTATACAGCTCCGAATAGTATTTTTGAAATTGAGCTTTAATCAATGTGGGGTTATAAGTCAGTTACCCATTCGGAGCTCTAATTGCCAGGATATTACGGGTGGACATCCTAGAGCGCAGCCTCGAGGCCAAGAGAGAGTCTGCTTTATCCCCTTTTCCATAAAACTTTTGATTAAGCCACTTAAGCTTATTTGCGGCTTGATAGGCTATTAGCAGGTTCAGCTCACCTCTAGTAGTAGTGAGGGCGCGAAGCGTCTGGGGGGTAGGATGGGCTTTATGCTGGGTCTCCAGTCTTTGTAGGTCTTCTGTAAGCTTGGACAGTTTAGCCAGTCTCTCTCTCTAGAAGCCTGAGCAATAAGATGTCCACGCAGCACCGCCTTATGGGCCTCCCAAAGTGTCATCAGGTAAACATCCTGAGTATCATTTAGTTCAAAATATTCAGTCAGTTTATCAGAAAGAGTGCTGGACACGTTGGGATCGTAAAGGAGCGACTCATTAATCCTCCAGGTGGCTCTAGGCGGGCAGAGTGCTAGCTCTGACAGATCTGCCAAAACGGGAGCGTGATCATGTCCTGTGAGCTATATGGGCATTCTGGAGTTTTATGGCCAAATCATGGCTGAGGAGGATCATATCTATCCTTATATAGGTGTTGTGAACATAGGAGTAAAATGTATAATCGCGGCATAACGGATCAATTACACGGCACGTGTCATATAGGTGGTGCAATTTAAAAAAATCTGTGAGGGCCTTGGAATACTGTTCATCTCTGCGTGTGGGTTTTCCCCCTGGTGTGTATGTCCGATCTAGTGTGGGAGACATTGAAATCACCCGCGACAATCAATTCCCCCTGTCTCACCTGCGTCAGAAACTAAGCTAATTTACGGAAAAATTTATCCTGATCCTCGTTCGGGGCATATACATTGACCAGGGTGCAAACTGTTTTGTTTAGTTTACCAGTTAGAATGAGATATCTGCCCTCCCCATCTATATATGAAGCTTGTGTCCACTTTAATGCAGCACTGACAGTGGCTCGCATTAAAGTGGACACAAGCGTGAGGAGGACGGCGGCACAGGAGATTCCAGAACTCTCCTTACATCCAGCCCAGCCGGCACCCTTCACTTTTTCTATTTTAAAAAGGGAAGTTCCCATGCGAGACTGTCACCTATTTTGTTTTTATTCTATTGTATCCAATAAATGTTACATTGTTTTCTTAATTGCTTTCTTTTCTTCTCTCACTGTTTAAAGCGAAACCTTTCTCCAGGGGCCTCAGAAAGTGATAATATTAGACTTGCACGGACTTTGAGCATTTATTGTAATTGTAGTTTTATTTTCCAACACCCACAGGAGTAGGTACAGCGCTTATCTCACCCGTTTTTTCTTTGTATGTATAGATATGGCTTTCACTATTTGTTGTGAATTAAGTGATAGACAGCAGCTTTTAAAATTATTCTTTTTCGCCAGTGGATCAATTGCTGGGTATGATCCTAATAATGGGGATTGGTCCCCAATTGGTCCCAATTCTGAAAAAACTTCTTTTTTAATAAACCAAAACATGTTTGATATTTTTTATGGACGCTATCTGTTATTAATATATAATCAGATTTATATTTTCCTTATAAAATATACAAGCAGCCGTCTGGGGAGGATTGTGCAGTTCTCCCAATTGAAAAGATCAAGTTAGAAACTTGATTCTAAACCATCTGTGAAACAAAATCATATGGTCTGGAGGAACATATATTTTCCTTTATTAAGGATTGACTGTTCACTATATGAAGAGAATACTCTTTCCATCTAATACCTGATAAGTGTAGTAGTAGTGTGAATAATATTAGTCTCGGGGAGATAATCTCCAGTTGTTCATTGGAAGTAAAATTGATATAAGAATTTTTAAACAATTTTATTGTTACTTGTTCTATTTATTTGATGTTGTTTTAGTGTTTGGAATAAAAACATGTTATTTGACCTTTATGCCAGTGTCAGTGTTCATTAATGCCACCATTTATATATTTTTTATTTGGTTGTATGGTATACTTAAATAAATATTAGCGCTGTCTATTAGCTTCATTTTATGTTTGAATTTATCTACTAACACTAACTATATTTGTAATATAATGACACCAATGGGCATCTTGCCCGTGTTTTGCCAGTTTCACTAAAGGAGTATGAATCTACCTCATTAAAAATGCTCCATGAAACTTCTGACAGTTCTAAATTAAAACATAATGAGATCGTATTGACCAAACTAGACCAAGAAATAACAAAATGACTTAATCATCATCAAAAAATTAGGAATTACATGCTTTTTAATCGCTGTTTACTAAATATAAAAATGAAAGAGATATGATAAACCAGGAAGTAAAAGGAAGGCAAAAAGACGAAAATTCTATAGAATCAAAGTTGACTTTGCTTATGAAAGGATATATTCAAGGTGATTTAAAAACGAAATAAATTGTTGATTTCAATATGAACCCTTCTTTCTCTGAGAATGAATCATCAGGAGATGATAATCATAATTTGGAGTCCTCTGGTGATAATAGAGTGGGTCACCATTGCCCCTCTAATACTAACATTACAAGTATTGAGGCACCTGCTATTGTGAATATTCCTAACAAGCAAATACATTTTCTAAAACTGGTCTGGACATGATAGTGAATAACCTAATTCCTATTACATGGTGCAGGTCACATAATTTAAGAGAATTTTTGGTGAATAATAATATTTACAATATATTCTCAAAGGTAGTCTCTATATATATATAAAGATTGGGTATTTTTCAAAAGTTTTTGAGGAAAGAGTATGTTACACTCCGTTAACATGTCTGTATTTCTGTTCTGTTATTTTACTGTTCTATTCATTTTATGCCTGCCTATTTTACTGCTATGTATCTGCCATTGCTAGCTGTGCAGCTAGCTGCACATTCCCAGCTGCAGCTATTAGCTCTGGAGGTGTGTCAGGCCCTCCTCACTGATTGGAGGAGGGTTCTTTAAATAGCTGCTGCTGGGATCTGCACACCGTCGGTTATAGCGTCTGGTCCTTGCTTTATGCTCGCTGACATCATGTGCCTGATAAGTGCTTTTTGCTCTTGCTACCCTGTTACCCTGTTTCCCAGTGTTACCCCTTGCCTGGTTATACCTCTCTTCGTTGTCTGTTGTACCCTCTGTGTGGTAAGGTGCGCAGCGTGAGTGGCTTGCTGCTCTCGCCATCGGCCTCTGTCCTGGACAGGTCCGGTCTCCATTCCACTTGCTGGTTTGAGTGTTTCGTGCATACCATCCTGCATTGCCCCGACTGTTCAGGCGTGTGTGTGTGTCATCTACCACAGTTGCTTATTGCCTCCTGCTTGTGTCATCTGCAGTGAGTGATCGTGTGTTATTGCCCCGTTGGTTTTCACAGTACCTGCTTGTGCCATCTTGCGGTAGTGTGTTTGTTTACCTGGCCACGTGTGTTAGCGTCTCCTGTCTTGCAGTGAGTTCGTGTTCCAGCCTTGCCACGTTGGTTAGGGTTCTGCTGTTGTCATCTGCAGTTACTCAGCCGCCAGCCTTATCCTCCACTGTGTAGTTCTTCTCC
Source organism: Limnodynastes dumerilii (assembly GCA_011038615.1). NCBI lineage: Eukaryota > Metazoa > Chordata > Amphibia > Anura > Limnodynastidae > Limnodynastes > Limnodynastes dumerilii. The sequence continues at coordinate 26,090 of WWET01009040.1, forward strand.
AGTGTGTGTTTGCTGTGTGTGTATCCAGCCTGCGAGTACCATCTAGCAGTGTATTTAGTCATCAGCCTTGTATGCCACTGTGTTATTATTCTCCAGTGTGTTAGCTGTGTGTATCGTTAGAGCATTGCTCCGCTGTTATAACATCTTGCAGTGTGTTTGGTAGTTTTCCATCTTGCTTCCACTCAGTACTTACCATCTGTACTTTTCTCTGTATTGCTGGGACCTGTAGTGCACATTGCACTAATCTCAGTATTCGTAGTATATCTGTTGTATTTCCCTGGGTGTATTACTTACCTCTGTGCTCACCTATTTGGAAGTTCAGATATTGCAGTTTGTAATATTTATATGCTGCTTACTATTGAGAGAATTCAGTACTTGACCAATAAACCTGTTTGCCTTACTTTATATCTGGTCTTGTGTGTACTGTATGTGAGGGTTCCGGAGAGTACCTGGGTTCCAGTCAGCACACCACGCTGCGGTTCCCCACTGTGGGTGCAATCCCCAGTGGCCAATCGTAACAGAGTAGCTCACAGTTTTGTTGCTTTAATTGTGAAGGTGCTGTCCAGGGTTCCCTCGGATCGATTTTTCTTCAGCCTTCAATATGCGGCAGAGTCCCGGAGTTAATCCGGCAGAGTGGTGAGCTTATAGCTTACTTGATCGCTGTTGGCATCTGCAGCATGCAAAGTCTTCTGGCGGCACGTCTTTTCCCAGTCTCCGATCTCCAAGCCTCGCTTTCCACTCGGGGTGCGTTCCAGCTTGCCACTTAATACAAGTGGATAAACAAGGGGACAGAAACGGCTGGTTGCCAATAGTGTAAAACTTTATTAAATATGGCAATAAAATAGATAAGTCCTACTTACAGGATACAGAGACATAAATATGTCATAAAGCGCTTTTGAGTGCACAGGTCTCACTCGGGACAACCACTGATCAAAGCGGCACGGGTCCAAGCATAAGTATATGAACTAGGTAATTGCCGCACCAGTTTAACCTTTAAGGAGTGAATACCCCACTCAGGGGGGTGCTACTGTGCAGTCAGAGATAAATTGAAAAAAGAGCACAAAATAAACCCCATAGAGAGGTTAAAAGAGACTGCTTGATTACAGTGCACTAAAACTACTCCTCTACTACTCGTTTCTGCGGCTCCCCCTCAGTGCACGAGGACGCCGCATACTGTTTTCAAGGACATATCACAGTATAAACTACTTCTCGTGATTTCTTACCTTTACTCAGCGTTTAAGCACTCCACTCTTCAGATCTCTAGCCCAGGGAGGGCTAGATACTGACGCAGAATGAGTGAAGCCCGGCCGTGAGACCGGTAATTTAACTAGGACCTTAACCAGAACCTTAACCAGACTAGGATAGGGGGTTCTCTAAGCCTCAGCACCGTGGAGCCACTGCTGGAAACTACACAACTCTATTTGGCTGAGTATCCTGTTTTGCTACTGTTGCTATTTAGCTTTTTACAATTGCTTTGGATGTTGTTTATATGAATTGCTACAATGAGTACCTTTAGCATGTGATGTCTTCAAGACTTGCTTCTGATACTGTGCCTTCAAACTAATAGTTGATATGGGTCATGCTATTTAATGCTGTAACTCAATGTGGCCAATATAAGTATTTTTACAGAACATTTGAGCATTTATTATGACATAACTTGCAATACAGATATTTCGCAGCTACAATTTATATTAATAAATATCACCTTTTGCATCGTATGAGTTGTTTACTATTTCATTGGGAAATAGAGTTTACACATTAGGAGTAATTTTAGTGCACTGTAATCAAGCAGTCTCTTTGAACCTCTCTATGGGGTTTATTTTGTGCTCTTTGTTCAAGCATAAGCGTATCAAACACTAAGATAACAGAGTAAACCAATGCGTTTCGGCCAAGCACTGGCTTTATTCAAGGTTATACCCATTATAGTCTCTGCTATCTATTTATAGAGATCAGTCCAAAAGTCCTCCATTTTAATAGGCTGTCATAAAACAAAGTAGATTATGAGAAAGAGGTACTGCGGCAATTATCAGATGAGAAAACATACCAGATGTTAGCAACTAATCCCACTAATAGTATCCTAAAAAAGTACAATAATTTTATTATGGAAAATTTAAAAAGGGTACAATTACTAAATCTCAGTTAGATTTTTTAGCTGTTTCTGCACCTATAATACCAGTCCTATATATCCTGCCCAAAATACATAAAAGTTTGGAAAATCCCCCGGGCAGGCCTACAGTGACTGGTATTGACTCTATCACATCCAAATTGTCTAAACTAGTGGATAGTGTACTACAACCTTTGGTATCAAAAACAGAATCTTACATTAAAGATACAGTATCAGTTATTAAAAGAATTGAAGGGTATAGGTGGGACAAAGATTCTTACCTGGTCACAGCAGATGTGGCGTCATTATATACCATCATTGAACATACGGATGGTATTAATAGTATCAAATCCTTTATACAGCACCTTACACCAGAATATGGGGATTTTATCTTAAACAGTGTACAATTTATTTTAGAAAATAATTATTTTTATTTTAAAGATAAGTTTTATATAAAAAAAAAACTGGTACCGCAATGGGTACAAAATTTGCGCCCAGTTTTGCAAATTTGTTTTTAGCGGCCTGGGAAAATGAAGTTGTTTTAACCCCCCCATCAATGGAGGAATTATCTAAAAGATTGGATTTGCTATATAGATGATGTCCTGTTCATTTGGACAGGGCCAAAAGAACTTTTAGAAGAATTCTGTGAGAATCTAAACAATAATAATAAAAATATTGTGTTGACCTTCGACATTAGTCAACAAACAGTGAATTTCCTAGATATTACTATCTATGGGGAAAATGATACATTGGGCCTGATCCAGACCTACACCCGCCGTCGCTAGGACGGCGGGCGTAAGCGTAAGATTGGCTGAAAAGCCTATCTGCGCATGTGCCGGGCAGATGTTGCCTGGCGTACCTATGGCAACGCCCGATCGTGGATCGCTGGAGGGGACGTCCCCAGCGTCCCTACGTTCAGGTTAGTGTAGGTGGGCGGGGATAGCTAGTTTAATGAGGGTGGGAGGGCGGGCTAGGCGGCCATATGCTCCTGTGAGAGCGT
>WWET01009041.1:0-10981 GCA_011038615.1 Limnodynastes dumerilii
TGGGAGCTGAGTAGTTATATGTCACAGATCATAATTATCCAGCGAAAGTCTGTTGATTGGCTGTAGTGTGAAAAAGAGTTAATACGTATCCAGCACATGTAACGGTTTTGTGGAGCAATAGAAAAAACACAATAATATGTGTCTATATGGTAAATTAGTTTAATTATCAATTAAGGTATCGGGGCATCAGAAAACATGCAAATTGGCATATCAATTTTCCTATATTAGGAGCATAAGTACAATAGGAATAGAAGCAAAACAATATAATAAAAATCACAATAAATGCAATAAATCTCTTTATAGAGAGACCGGGTGGGTAACTTTCGCAGGAGGAAATATTAATAGCTCTGTTTTTGAATTATTAATTTCAAAATGGTGGGAGGACATCCAGGATGAAATGGTGGAAAGACATTCAGTTGCACCTTATTTCTCACTTGTATTTAAACGTTTTTGAAAAGTACAGTTGGATGTCTCTGGTGTTTAGTGGCAGCCTCTTATAGTTAGCGCCCTACCATTCACCTTTTATTAATTTCAAGTCTTTCAAGCAGCTTTGAGTGGCATGGGAGCTGGGAAATTGGCCAATAACTTGAGGGAGAGTTTAGATCAGAGTTTTGTTTTTTCAGAATTGGAGTAATTAGTGCATGATTGAATAAAGAGGGGAAGATACCAAGCTAAAGAGAGAGATTGAAGATTGCAATTATGGTTGGAATGAGAATGGATGATGGAAACTGACTTACTTGTGAAGGTACAGGATAAAACGGACAGGTAGTAGTAGTGTAGGAAGAGAAGAAAAGAGCAGATACTTTCTCTTCATTGTGAGATGGAATGAGGACATAGTGCAGAGGGTGGAGGAAGGGTGTTGGATAGTATGTTAGTAGATGATGAGCAGGAAGATAGTTCCTGTCTTATCTCGTTAATCTTGTCCTTAAAGTACGTTGCAAGATCTTAAGCATTGATGGAGGTTGGTGGTTTGTGCACAGGAGGGTTCGGTAGGGAAATGTACAAAAGAGGCGTTTAGGTTTAGAAAACTGAGTAGAAATGAGAGATTGAAAGTAGGATTGTTCGGCAGTATCCAGGGCAGTTCTATAAGTGTGATAAGTGTTAGTATAAGTTGAAAAGTTATCAGGAGAATGAGATTTGTGCCAGTGACGTTCTGCTTTGCCGGAGAGTTTTTAAGGTATTGTGTGTCATTAGTGTGCTATAGTTGACATTGGAGTCGTCGTGGTACATGAGGGGTAGCAGGAGTTTGGTTAAGGTGAGAAGGTGAGAAACTGGAGATAGAAGTGGTTGTAAAGATGAATAAAATTGTTAAAATTAATGGCATTAAGATTTGTTCGTCTGTGAGAAAGTGTTGCAGAATTATACAGCTTATTTATGATTATTTATTTATTAACAGGTTTTTATATAGCGCCAACAGATTACATTGCGCTTTACATTTTTAACAATAAGTGTAAAAAGACTGGCTAACGGCAGAGAGACCGGCTAACGGCAGAGAGACCGGCTAACGGCAGAGAGTGGAGAGTTTGCAGATGATGGGCCGGATTCAGAAATGATCAGATTCTTTTAAAGTACGCGATTATACACACATGGTGCAGGCCACACCCCCTCACACCATGACACTCCCCTCTCTCGGACGTGCCTAGGCCACTTGTATCTTTCCGTGTGTACTTACATGCGTATATGTCCTCCGTCAGTGCGATTCTTTATAACCGCGCCTCCATCCGCTCATTTAAATGCCCCCGCCCACTTTTATGTAAATTTCTACGTGCGTCGGAGATGCGTCCGTATGTCTCCAAGTGCGATTCACAAGTCCGTCCGTGAGGCACTTACGAGCGTATAATCTACGTAAAGTCTGTTAAAAAAGTTACCACACATGCGCAGTTGATCTGATCCTAAAAATACGCACGCAACTAAACGGATTTCTGAATAGGGCCCGATAAGGTGATATTCACAGATCCGGTTTTTAAAAGTACGCAATTATACGCACGCACGTAGCAAGCCTTCACCCACCAACACCCCTGACACTCCCCTCTCACGGCTGTGCAATCGTAGACTTACACCTCCATAAAGCACCTCTAACTGTACGTGTGTACTTACCTGCGTATATGTATTCCGTACGTGTGTACTTACCTGCGTATATGTATTCCGTACGCGTGTACTTACCTGCGTATATGTGTGTACTTACCTCCGTATATGTATTCCGTGCCTCTCACAGTGCAGACACCCCACTCTCCATTAACCCTCCTACTCCGGGATACTCTTCCTGGAGTCTCCCAGCAGAGGTTTGGGAGGTGGATAATGGACCTCAGTGGACGCAACATAAAAATATGTCACAAGGCTAAGTATGTCCTGTCTCAATTGTTAAATACAGTTGGAACAGAACATGACTGTGGTGAAATGACTCATTCCATTTGGACACCGTTCTTCAGACAGGTAACGCACACTGATGATAGAGTCATTTTTGTTGATGGATCTCGCTCCCATGTGAATGGGACATACATGACAGGATACGCGGTCTTGGATGAGACCACTGGGATCCAGAGTCTGGTTAGACTCCCAGGTCACCTGTCAGCACAACGGGCAGAATTGGAGGCTGTGAAAGAAGCACTTCTCCTCCAACCTCCTGGAAGACGCACAATATACAGTGACAGTTCATATGTAGTGCGGTCTTTGACAACACATCTTGACACTTGGCAAAGGAGAGGATTTGTTGACAGCCAGAACAAGCCTCTCGCACATGTTCCTGTTCTGAAAGAACTATGGGAATGGGGAAAGTCACACCCTGAAGAAGCTGCAATCATCAAGGTTCCTGCACATCAAAAAGGTAACAGTCCCCTGGTTTTGGGTAACAATGCAGCAGATGAGGCAGCAAAAAGGGCAGCAGTATCTGGGATCTTTCGTGATCCAGATGCTGACACTCTGTCCTCATTTCAGGTGGCAGCACGAAAGAAAGTGCTAAAACATAGAAACATAGAAACATAGAAACATAAAAAGTGACGGCAGATAAGAGCCACATGGCCCATCTAGTTTGCCCATTGGTTTATTGAAAACTATACTGACCCTAGACCCTATTTACCCTCAATTTGGCTTACAATTTAGGATGCCCTTATATTTATCCCAAGCATGTTTAAAAATTGTTCTACTGTATTGGCCTCAACCACCTCAGATGGGAGAATGTTCCATTTATCTATCACCCCTTCAGTGAAGCAATCTTTCCGCACACCTCCCTTGAATCCACCACCCTCCAGTCCACATATGTATATATATATGTATTCCGTACCTGTGTACTTACCTGTGTATATGTATTCTGCACGTGTGTACTTACCTGCGTATATGTATTCCGTACGTGTGTACTTACCTGCGTATATGTATTCTGTACATGTGTACTTACCTGCGTACATGTATTCCATACGTGTGTACTTACCTGGGTACATGTATTCCGTACGTGTGTACTTACCTGGGTATATGTATCCCGTACGTGTGTACTTACCTGCGCATATGTATCCCGTACGTGTGTACTTACCTGCGTATATGTATTCCGTACGTGTGTACTTACCTGCGTATGTGTATTCCGTAGTGTGTACTTACCTGCGTATGTGTATTCCGTACGTGTGTACTTACCTGCGTATATGTATTCCATGCGTGTGTACTTACCTGCGTATATGTATTCCTTACGTGTGATTCTATCTAACCGCGCCCTCAAAGGCCCATTTAAATGCCCCCCACCCTCTTTCACGTAACTTTTCCAGTGCGTATTTCAACCCCGCCCCTCCGCACGTATGTCCCCAAATGCGATTCACATGTCCGTGTCTAAAGCACGTGCGTATATTCTATGTATCTAACGTAAAAAAGTTACTACGCATGTGCAGCTATACCGCATCTCCACCTGAAAATGGATCTGTGAATACGGCCCATAGTCTGAGAGAGGATGAAGTGAGTTCAGCAGGTGAGCATAGTTTAGGGCAGGGGATCTCTACTAACAACACTGGTGGTACTTTGACTACTCTCAGGGTGAAGCAACTATATAAAAAAAATTGTGTGGGTCTGAATTTTAAACATATACTATCCATGTAGGTATTGAATATGTATCTGAATGAGATACAAAGTGGTTCCTGATCTGATTCCATAGTGGGTAACTTTTACTCCCCCCAAAAAAGGTTGAGAACCCCTGGTTTAGAGATTACACTATAAATGCAATTACCAAGATATGAGGTTAGAGAAAAAGGTAAGATAAGGAGCATTGTTAATGGAAATGTTAAAATCTCCTATTATCATGGTTGGTAAGTGAGAGGGTAAGTGAGAGGATAAGTAGTGAGGGAGTCACGCAGAGAAGTGCTGAAGAAATTGTTGGCAAGATCCATGGGGGCGATAGATTATAGCTACATGCAGAGGGAAAGGGTTGAAGGTGCAGACAGCATATATTTTAAAGGATGTAAAAGAAAGTGAAGGGACTTAGGGTAGGACTGTGAATGTGCAATTTTAGGAAAGAAGTAATCCAACCCCACCTCCCTGTTTGTCTCCAGGCATGAGTAAAATGGAGTCCACCATGTGACAGTGCAGCAGGTGAGGCAGTGTCTGAGTCAGTGAGTCAAGTTTCTGTTCTTGCAAGGTTAAGGTTGTTAGAGAGGCAGAGGTCATGAATGGAGGCGAGTTTGTTACAGGCAGAGCGTGCATTCCATAGGGCACAATTCAGGGTTATTGAAGGCGGGGGGAGAAAGGAGATGTGTTTGACATGAGCTAGATTTCTGTAGTGGTCAGAGTATGAATAGTTTGTGCGAGAGATGTGAGGAGGACCAGGATTGGTCACCATCTAACAGAAGAAGAAGAGAAAGATATAGAAGAAAATGGTTTTCTCTAGGAGATGTTTTATTTGTTTGTACCATCAGAGGAAACTACAGATAAACATTTAAGATAGAAACAAAATTAATGAGTATTCATTGTTGAGTTGTTTAATAGAGCTGGGCCAATAAATATAGAGGGATGTGAATGAGGGGTTTATTAGTTGGTTATTGATATAAAAAAACTGTGGCATTAATTTCTCCTTTCTTTTTAATTTGCAGTGGAAAATAGCACCAGCAATACCTTGGAGGAACATTTCTTTTCATCTTCAGATTGTAAAATAGAAGAGCACAACTTCCAACAAGATTCTTCAGGAGAACAAACCATTACTATAAATGCTCCTTTATTACTTCCCAGGACAGATATATCACCTGATCTTTGTAATGATGATGGATGTTTAGCTGACAAAACAGATTCTGTGACACATAGTAGGGCTCATAGGGTTGACCTTATTAAATATAAGAGAACTCGCACTGGTGAGAAGCCATTTCTGTGTTCTCAGTGTGGGGGACATTTTGCAAAGAAAGCAACTCTTATAAAACATCAGAGAATTCATACAGATGAGAAAACTTTTTCTTGTTTTGAGTGTAGCAAATGGTATACACGAAAATCTACTCTGAATAGACATATGAGAATTCATACTGGTGAAAAACCCTTTTCATGTTCTGAGTGTGGGAACAGGTTTGCACAAAAATCAGATTTTATTATTCATCAGAGAATTCATACAGGTGAGAAACCTTTTCCATGTTTTGAGTGTGGGAAATGTTTTGCAAAGAAATCAAATCTTACTCAGCATCAGATAATTCATACGGGGGATAAACCTTTTTCATGTTCTGAGTGTGGGAAATTGTTTACACTGAAATCAAATCTAATTAAACATATGAGAATTCATACTGGTGAGAAACCTTTTCCATGTTCTGAGAGTGGAAAATGGTTTGCACATAGTTCAACTTTTATTGATCATCAGAAAATTCATGTGGGTGAGAAACCTTTTCCATGTTTTGAGTGTGGAAAATGTTTTAGAAAGAATTCAAATCTTATTGAACATCAGAGAATTCATACGGATGAGAAACCTTTTTCTTGTTCTGAGTGCGGAAAATTGTTTACACTAAGATCACAACTAACTAGACATATGAGAATTCATACTGGTGTAAAACCTTTTCCATGTTCTGAGTATATGGAAATTGTTAGCACATAATCAAATCTTATGGAACATCAGATAATTCATACAGGTGTTAAACCTTTCCCATGTTCTGAGTCTGGCAAATCATTTCCACGGAAATCAGATCTTGTTAATCATCAGAGAAATAAGTCCTTTTCCCTAATTGTGGGAAATGTTTCAGAGAAATTCCAGACACGTAGTACAACAATAATGGCGATGAGTTTATAAATAGAAATTAAATTTGCAGTATCAAAATCTGAAATATCTTAATAAAAAATAAAAATAAAATATGTTATACAAAATATGTGTTGTCATTACTTTATGTGCTATGGAAAAGGTCTTGGACATACACAGTAATGTCTAAATAACAGAATAGTAGTAGTGATATATGTGGAATAAATTAAAGTTTTAAACTTTACTTATTTTTTTACTCTAGGCATTATTTTATTTAACACATCTTTAGAATTGAATGATTTATATATTTTACTGGTAGATTTATCTATATCAGATAACTTTTACAATGAATCGCTTTAATTTTACAATTGATCCAATTTGATTTATTAAGATTCCCTGTTGGACCCTAATTGTAGTAATCCCCAAGCCAGGTAAGGACCCTACCTTGCCAGAATCATATAGACCAATTTCCTTGTTAACATAGGACATTAAGATTCAGACCAACCGTACATCTCAGTTGAGTCATTCTTCAAATAATACACACAGACCAGACAGGCTTTATGTCTGGTAAATCTACATCCTTTAATTTACATAGATTATTCACTCATTTACAAATCAATCATGAAGCTGTAGAGGGGACTGCGGTGGTGTGATTAGATGCCGCCAAGGCCTTCTATTCAGTGGAGTGGGGTTACTTGTGGGAGGTCCTGGATTCATAAGATGGATGCAGCTTCTGTACTCGGCACTGGTGGCACGGGTATGTGTCAACGGGTACACTTCTGGCCCATTCATTCTGGGTCGTGGCACTAGACAGGGCTGCCCTCTATCCCCGGCCCTCGTTGCTCTCGCCATAGAGCCTTTGGCATGTGTTGTCAGATCTCATGAAGGCATTGTTGGTCGCCCGGCTGGTGCAGGGACAAATAGGAGTGCGTTAGACACAGACGACATTCTGCCGTTCTTGGCAAGAGCGGAGAGTTCCCTGCGCAATCTACTGTTGAATCCTTTGGTAATTATTCTAGGATGCGGGTAAACTGAGGAAAATCCAGTATTTGTCCAATCTCTAGTAGCCCCTCACTCCTCCTGCCTGGCTGCACCCTCCAGGTGCTGACTGAATTTAAATATTTGGGTGTGTGGGTGGCGCCGTTAAAGTGCCTTAGTCGGAACCTGCACCTGATTACTTAATGGTTCAGGAATACATTAGAATCTACCGAGGAGGAAAGGGATCTAGGAGTCATTATTTCCAGTAACTTGAAGGTAGCCAATCAATGTAACAAAGCAATGAAAAAGGCAAGTCAGATGCTTGGTTGCATAAGGAGAAGGATTAGTAGCAGAAAGAGAGAAGTAGTGATGCCCCTTTATAAATCATTAGTACGCCCTCACCTAGAATACTGTATTCAGTTCTGGAGGCCATATCTCCAGAAAGACATAAATACATTAGAGACTGTGCAAAGAAGAACAACTAAAATGGTCCATGGCCTTTGTAAAAAATCATACCAAGAAAGGCTAGAGGAACTAAACATATATAGCTTGGAGCAGAGAAGGGAGAAGGGGGACATGATAGTAGCTTTCACATATATCAAGTGTTGTGGCCGGCTAGAGGAGGGGGCATTTTTCAGAGGAAGAGGTGTAATAGAACACGAAGACATGAATATAAACTGGAGGGTGGTAGATTCAAAGGAAATGTGCGGAAAAATTACTTCACTGAAAGGGTGATAGATAAATGGAATATTCTCCCATCTGAGGTGGTTGAGGCCAATACAGTAGAACAATTTAAACATGCTTGGGATAAATATAAGGGTATCCTAAATAGAAACCCAAATTGAGGGTAAATAAGGTCTAGGGTCAGTATAGTTTTCAATAAACAAATGGGCAGACTAGATGGGCCATGTGGCTCTTATCTGCCGTCACTTTCTATGTTTCTATGTTTCTAGGAATAAATTGCATATATGGGGGAAGCTCCTGCTTACGGTTACAGGAAGGGTCAACCTTTCAAAATGGTTATGTTACCAAAATATTTATATGCTTTACACCAGTGCTCCATAACACTTTTCACCCTCTGCACACCTAAGTCCTTCCCAGAAGTGCATACACAACAATTATATTTAATTGTTAATTTTTATTTGATAAATTCACCATTGCAGCTAATAACGTTTTTTTTTCTTATAACCAAAATGAACAATATTAACTTTTAACTATGACTAATATTAACTTTTAACTACAACTTTTAATCAACCCCCTTGATTATCACACTGTGCCCCCTTCAACTTTTGCCCTTCATATTCTTCCGTTACCATACAGTGTGCCCCATCATCATACACACACTGTGCCTCTTTATCATACACAATCTGTGCCCCTTCAACTGTTGCCCCTTTATCATACACACACAGTTTCCCTTCCTCATACACACACACTGCCCCCTTCATCATACACACACACTGGGCCCTCTTCTTCATACACACACACACTATGCCCCCTTCATCATACACACATACACTGTACCCCTTCATCATACACACACACACACCGTGACCTCTTCCTCATACACACACAGTGTCCCTTCCTCATACACACACACACTGTGCCCCCTTCATCATACACTCACACTCTCCCTTCATAATACACACACTGCCCCCTTTGCTACTTTAATTACCTTTTATTTGCTCTTCTTTATTCTTTTATCTTCTGTTTTCTCCTGTCTTATCTTTCTCCTGGCTCCCCTAAGCTCCTCTCCTCACGCTCCTCACAATGAATGCCAGCGTGATGACGTAGCAGTATGAAGGAGACGCGAGGAGCAGAAGGAAGGTGGGTTTTTTTTGTTTTTTTTAAATCATAGCGGGCCGAGTTGGGGGGATGGCAGGCCTGCGGCACACTCAGGAACTTGCTGCGGCACACCGGTTGTGGAGAACTGCTTTACACCATTCCCCGGTATTCCCAAGAAAGTTTTCAGATACATTGATTCGCTAATCTCCTCTGTTGTCTGGGGTGGGCGGTGCCACAGAGTCTCCCTATCAATCGTAAAAAGGCCCAAACATTTGGGTAATATGGCCCTTTCGGATCCATGGCTATATTACATCGCCGCGCAGCTGACTCATTTAATACCGTGAGTTTTTGAGGAGGGCCAGGGTCAGGTGGGTCTATTATGGAAGCAAACATGGGGTGCTCCGGTGTCCCCCTTACATTACTTGTTATCTGCAAAGAAACAGAAAACATCTCCCCCATTAACTAATCAGGCGCTGGCAATATGGGAGTTCACAAAGAACATGTGAGGTGATAACATGTTAGATCCTGCCACTCCATTGTTGCGCAGCATAGCCTTTCCTTTCTTCCCGGGAGGGCAGTATGGTGAGAGTCGGGGATCCTGACAGTATAGCAGGTGTATGAGGAAGGTTGTATCCATAGTTTTGCGACCCTTAGGGTTGAATACACTCTCCCCAATAGCTATTTCTACAGATCTCTGCAGCTTAGACACGCCTTAGAGGCTCAGCTGGGTAGGGGTCCAATTGAGTTGCGACCCTCTGCTACCCGGAGCTTTGTTTCTTCCAGGGCAGATAAACGGCCTATATAATTTCTATACTCATTGGGAGGAATTCATTGGGCTGTGGACGTTCCTCACCTGCGGATGAAATGGGAAAGTGATATGGGCTCTTTCACAGATGAAGAGTGGTCTCAGGTTCTCACTAGCTCTAAATACGCCACCTCCTGTGTTAGGTTTTGCCAAACTCACTTCTTCATTTTGCAAAGGGCATACCTCTCCCCCAGAGATTACATGGAATGGGAGCACGAACAAGCTCCAGATGTGTTAGATGTGGTTGCGAGGAAGCCAATTTTTGGCATCTGATATGGGAATGTTATGTGACACAAGCCTTTTTTGGTAAAGTCTGGGATTGTATGCTAGAGACGGCCCCAGGACTCCCATCTCTGAATCCAAAGGCCTTTAGTTTTGGAATAAATCTGGAAAAGGAGCGATCGATTATAGTGTATAAGTACATCTGGTTTTTTTTTAAACATTTTTTATTGGAAAAACAACATTACATAAAATTTTGGACACAAATGATTCACACACAGTGATACATTATCAACATAAGTAGTACATAAACGGATAATTACAGTAAAAGTAATTACAATAATACACCAATAGAAGAATTAACAATATCTAATTCCAAAGAAATTGAGGATCCAGAAAACTACCAGAGCACGGCTGCCTACACCCCATACACTGACTCAGCACAAAATCTCACAATTTAGAAGGGTCAAAAGACTCAAATATAATGGGAGCATCGTTCAAGAAAATTCTAGTCTTATTCTAACTTGAAGGTTAATAAAGGGTTGCCAAGTTTCAAAGAATGTCTCAGTGTGTACTTCTTTACTTAAGGAGAATTCCACCCAGTCCATTCTAAATACAAAAAAAAGTTTATTGTTAAACAATTACATATTTGGTGACTCAGGTTTTATGCACATTTGTAGGATACATTTTTTGGCTACCGTGGATACCAATGCCCACAACTTTCTTTGACCCTTTGTGATGCCTGAAAGGCCCCTGGTCACCCCCAGAACTGCCCACTCTGCCATCAACGGTAAGCGCAATGATAAACTCACTCTTGAAAATTGTATGACCTGTCACCAAAACCATTTAAAAGGGGACATGCCCACAAACAATGGAGTAGATCCAGAACTACGTCCGTCTTCCATAGACGGATGTAATTCAATGAACAATAGCTACTGTGCCTGCATAGTAGCTATCGTATGTAATCTGCGTATCGTTTCGATACATAGATTGCGTATATGTGGTCTAAAAGACCGCATATA
>WWET01009041.1:13407-31247 GCA_011038615.1 Limnodynastes dumerilii
ATTAAAAAATAATAATTGGTCCCATCATAATGTAAGGTATGAAATTTGAAAACATTTAAATAATAACGGTAACATAATTATAATAATAATAATAATTGCACATTAACATGTACAGTTTAAAACTTTCTACAAATATTACATGTAGTGTTCATAATGATTTCCTGTAGTTACTTGAATAAATAGCAATAATAGACAGCTCAGCATCATGTGCAAATTACATACTCAGCATAGGCACGCAATTTCCATACCAAACGTATGCACAGAAAATGTCCGCACTTAAAATGTGCACGGAAGTAATTTAATAGTGGGTGTTCCTATTATTTTTTGTGCACGTTTGCGTTCCTAATTTCCGTACTTAAGTTCCGTGCGTACGCATTTCAAACGTAATTCAGAATCAGGCCCATTAAGAGTAAGTGGAAAAGTCTCCAATCATGCCAACATTCCCGTCTTCAACCTAGTATGATCAATAGGTTGACGTGAGTGTCTATAATGGCAGGAAATTGCTTTTCTTCCTCTCAAAGGTTAGGATAAAAGAGTGTCTAAGGGGTTTAATATATCCCGTGGGCTTAACATTCTTAACACAGAGCTAACATAACGCTGGGCCTGGTGTAATATGTCGGTGGGAAATCAAATGTATGACCTTATGTGGTTTTTTTGTCTGCAAATCAACCAATGAGCGAATATGCTGGACACCACGCTCAGACCAGGCCCTGAAAGGGTAAGAAGCTTGGCCACACTGGAAATGCGGATTAGCCACTAGGGGAAGAAAGAGTGAATAATGGCTATTAAGGTTACTCTTTTGCCATATGATGTTCCAGACCTTCCATGAAGACATTAACAGTGGGTTTGAAAGAATCTCTTCTGACAGATCATATTTGTGCATATGAAGAAAAGAAATTAAAGATTGGTCCGGAAGAAAAAATTGTTCAATAGAGAGGTAAGAATATGTCTCCCCCTTATGCAACCAGTCTCTTATAAACCTCAATGTCCCAGTGTAACCATATAATTTTAAGTCAGGGAAATTAATCCCCCCATCCAAAACTGTCTGCTGAAGTTTGACTAAACCAATCCTAGGATGTTTCCCCTGCCAGATATTCCTGGCGGAATGCTCAGTTAATTCGTTTTTCATCAGTATCAGGGATCATAGGGAGCATCTGAAGAGGATATAGCAACTTGGGGAAAGAAATCATCTTAATTAGGTTAGCTCTACCCAAATATGAGAGCATAAGATGTTTCCAAGAAGCCAATTCCTCCAACGAGGTCCGTATTATATGTCGCATATTCAACTCATACAGTTTATGTATGTTTTTAGGTATGAGAACACCTAAATATCGAAAGGACGTATAAGCCCATGTCCCATCTTGGACAGGTGTCTTTGCTCAGCAACATTGCCACTGACTTGTCCTGATTAATTGTAAAACCTGATATGGTACCAAATTCTCTAATCTTTTCTAAAATTAGTTGCAATGAATGTTGAGGGTCAGATATGTATAATAACAGATCATCTGCAAATGCTGAGATCTTGACTTCAGTGCTGCCTATTCTAATACCCTTAAAACCCGACCAGGACTGCAAGATCCGAAGAAGGGGGGTCCAAAGATAGATTAAAAAGCAGAGGAGACAGAGGGCAACCCAGCCTAGTGCCAGTGGTCATCACCAAAGGGGGAGCTTTGCATACCATTAATGAGAAATACGGTTGAAGGTGCTGTGTAAATAAACCTGATAAATTGGGAGAATGGCTTGCCAAATGCTCTAGTCTCAAGAATTCTCTGTAGATGGACCCAGGAGACTTTATCAAAGGCTTTCTCCGCATCCAGGCTTAAGAGCATGTCTGTGGATGAAGCCTTCCTCCCCGAAACCGCCACAATGGCCGCTATTGCAGTACGAACCGCCTTAACAATAATCTATAAACAAGAATCTATTATGAACAAAACCTAATTGATGGAATGTAAGTAATTGGGGGAGTATGGATTGTAGCCTAATAGCCATGATCTTGGCCATGATCTTGAAATCCTGGTTTAGCAAAGTTATGGCCCTATAAGAAGACACAGCTTCTGGGCTTTTATTAGGTTTTAATATGAAAATTGTATGGGCAGAGATAAAAGAAGGAAAAGGAGGTGAATCCCTGTGTAATTTTTGAAAAAGGGAAGTCAAATGTGAGGTAACACGATCCTTTAATAATTTAAAATATTCCCCACTAAAGCTATCCATCCGGGCCTTGTGCTTTATTATTAGGAAGGGAAGAAATCACTGCACGGACTTCTGCCTCAGTGATCTCCCCGTTTAATAACTCACTTTGTTAATGAGTCAGTCTCAGTAGCCTAGCCTCCACCCGGATTTTTTGTGATGTAAGGCGGGGCAGCATATACACATTTTCATAATAAGTGAAACTTTCTTATTATGTCTTCTGTGCTAGTGATTATTCTATTTGAAGTTTGATCTTTAATTGTTAAAATATGATGACTCTTCTTGTAGGCTTTCGTCATGGTCACTATAAGTTTTCCCGCCTTATTATCCCGCCTATAATATTTGTGTTTAGAAAAATCTACCTTAAGTTGGGCGTTGGCCAAAAGAAAGCTTTCTAGGAGTTGTCATTCCCTATTATAGAATTGAAGATTAACCTCAGAAGGGTCAGACGCATATATATTATAAGCCTGTGACATTGCCTCATGCAAAATAGAATATTTTTTCCTGTATTCCTCATGTTGGCTGGCCTGATAAGCTATGATACGACCTCTGCTTTAGACGTTTCCCAGAACAATATCGGTTCGTCCCAATGTTCCATATTGTCGTCTGCAAATTCCAGCAACCACCCATTAAGATGGCGGGCAAAATTCTCTGATTTTGCCAGATAAGAAGGAAAATGCCAGGAGTAGCCTTTCAGTTGGGGAGAACTAGTACCCACATTAATGGAAATCGGGACGTGATCAGAAATTAAAATGCTCTTTATATCAGTAGATATGATGTATGGAAACACGAAGTCAGAAACCAAAAAGTAATCTATTCCGGAAAAGGTTCTGTGTGGCGGAGAGTGAAATGTATAGGAGCGGTAAAAAATTCTCCAAGGGTCCGACAAAGCACGTAAATTTCTTAGATTAATATGGTTAGCTTGAGAATGTGGGGGGGGACTTGGTGGCCGAGTGCGATATGTCAAGTCTAATATTATCTACAGTATTAAGATCTCCTCCAAGAATTAACTTGTCTATTTTACACTGTAGTAGCATTTGCGAGATTTACTGAAAAGACCCTCAGGATCCAGAACTGCATCCAAAACAGAGTATTGCAATCTCTTGTGAAAAATAATCGCTACCCCACGTTTTTTAGTTAAGTATGGTGCCGAGATACACTCCTGGGGCCTGATCCTGAACTACGCCGATGCGCTGTGCTTACTAAAGCACAGTGTATCGGCGTTCACTTACCCCGACACTCCCCCTGTGCGGAGAGGTGAGGGGGATTCTGGGAGTATCATATATCATAATATAGAATATCACAGGAGCATGGAGACTGTCTATCTGATGACTGCAGAGGTGAGGGGGATTCTGGGAGTATCATATATCATAATATAGAATATCACAGGAGCATGGAGACTGTCTATCTGATGACTGCAGAGGTGAGGGGGATTCTGGGAGTATCATATATCATAATATAGAATATCACAGGAGCATGGAGACTGTCTATCTGATGACTGCAGAGGTGAGGGGGATTCTGGGAGTATCATATATCATAATATAGAATATCACAGGAGCATGGAGACTGTCTATCTGATGACTGCAGAGGTGAGGGGGATTCTGGGAGTATCATATATCATAATATAGAATATCACAGGAGCATGGAGACTGTCTATCTGATGACTGCAGAGGTGAGGGGGATTCTGGGAGTATCATATATCATAATATAGAATATCACAGGAGCATGGAGACTGTCTATCTGATGACTGCAGAGGTGAGGGGGATTCTGGGAGTATCATATATCATAATATAGAATATCACAGGAGCATGGAGACTGTCTATCTGATGACTGCAGAGGTGAGGGGGATTCTGGGAGTATCATATATCATAATATAGAATATCACAGGAGCATGGAGACTGTCTATCTGATGACTGCAGAGGTGAGGGGGATTCTGGGAGTATCATATATCATAATATAGAATATCACAGGAGCATGGAGACTGTCTATCTGATGACTGCAGAGGTGAGGGGGATTCTGGGAGTATCATATATCATAATATAGAATATCACAGGAGCATGGAGACTGTCTATCTGATGACTGCAGAGGTGAGGGGGATTCTGGGAGTATCATATATCATAATATAGAATATCACAGGAGCATGGAGACTGTCTATCTGATGACTGCAGAGGTGAGGGGGATTCTGGGAGTATCATATATCATAATATAGAATATCACAGGAGCATGGAGACTGTCTATCTGATGACTGCAGAGGTGAGGGGGATTCTGGGAGTATCATATATCATAATATAGAATATCACAGGAGCATGGAGACTGTCTATCTGATGACTGCAGAGGTGAGGGGGATTCTGGGAGTATCATATATCATAATATAGAATATCACAGGAGCATGGAGACTGTCTATCTGATGACTGCAGAGGTGAGGGGGATTCTGGGAGTATCATATATCATAATATAGAATATCACAGGAGCATGGAGACTGTCTATCTGATGACTGCAGAGGTGAGGGGGATTCTGGGAGTATCATATATCATAATATAGAATATCACAGGAGCATGGAGACTGTCTATCTGATGACTGCAGAGGTGAGGGGGATTCTGGGAGTATCATATATCATAATATAGAATATCACAGGAGCATGGAGACTGTCTATCTGATGACTGCAGAGGTGAGGGGGATTCTGGGAGTATCATATATCATAATATAGAATATCACAGGAGCATGGAGACTGTCTATCTGATGACTGCAGAGGTGAGGGGGATTCTGGGAGTATCATATATCATAATATAGAATATCACAGGAGCATGGAGACTGTCTATCTGATGACTGCAGAGGTGAGGGGGATTCTGGGAGTATCATATATCATAATATAGAATATCACAGGAGCATGGAGACTGTCTATCTGATGACTGCAGAGGTGAGGGGGATTCTGGGAGTATCATATATCATAATATAGAATATCACAGGAGCATGGAGACTGTCTATCTGATGACTGCAGAGGTGAGGGGGATTCTGGGAGTATCATATATCATAATATAGAATATCACAGGAGCATGGAGACTGTCTATCTGATGACTGCAGAGGTGAGGGGGATTCTGGGAGTATCATATATCATAATATAGAATATCACAGGAGCATGGAGACTGTCTATCTGATGACTGCAGAGGTGAGGGGGATTCTGGGAGTATCATATATCATAATATAGAATATCACAGGAGCATGGAGACTGTCTATCTGATGACTGCAGAGGTGAGGGGGATTCTGGGAGTATCATATATCATAATATAGAATATCACAGGAGCATGGAGACTGTCTATCTGATGACTGCAGAGGTGAGGGGGATTCTGGGAGTATCATATATCATAATATAGAATATCACAGGAGCATGGAGACTGTCTATCTGATGACTGCAGAGGTGAGGGGGATTCTGGGAGTATCATATATCATAATATAGAATATCACAGGAGCATGGAGACTGTCTATCTGATGACTGCAGAGGTGAGGGGGATTCTGGGAGTATCATATATCATAATATAGAATATCACAGGAGCATGGAGACTGTCTATCTGATGACTGCAGAGGTGAGGGGGATTCTGGGAGTATCATATATCATAATATAGAATATCACAGGAGCATGGAGACTGTCTATCTGATGACTGCAGAGGTGAGGGGGATTCTGGGAGTATCATATATCATAATATAGAATATCACAGGAGCATGGAGACTGTCTATCTGATGACTGCAGAGGTGAGGGGGATTCTGGGAGTATCATATATCATAATATAGAATATCACAGGAGCATGGAGACTGTCTATCTGATGACTGCAGAGGTGAGGGGGATTCTGGGAGTATCATATATCATAATATAGAATATCACAGGAGCATGGAGACTGTCTATCTGATGACTGCAGAGGTGAGGGGGATTCTGGGAGTATCATATATCATAATATAGAATATCACAGGAGCATGGAGACTGTCTATCTGATGACTGCAGAGGTGAGGGGGATTCTGGGAGTATCATATATCATAATATAGAATATCACAGGAGCATGGAGACTGTCTATCTGATGACTGCAGAGGTGAGGGGGATTCTGGGAGTATCATATATCATAATATAGAATATCACAGGAGCATGGAGACTGTCTATCTGATGACTGCAGAGGTGAGGGGGATTCTGGGAGTATCATATATCATAATATAGAATATCACAGGAGCATGGAGACTGTCTATCTGATGACTGCAGAGGTGAGGGGGATTCTGGGAGTATCATATATCATAATATAGAATATCACAGGAGCATGGAGACTGTCTATCTGATGACTGCAGAGGTGAGGGGGATTCTGGGAGTATCATATATCATAATATAGAATATCACAGGAGCATGGAGACTGTCTATCTGATGACTGCAGAGGTGAGGGGGATTCTGGGAGTATCATATATCATAATATAGAATATCACAGGAGCATGGAGACTGTCTATCTGATGACTGCAGAGGTGAGGGGGATTCTGGGAGTATCATATATCATAATATAGAATATCACAGGAGCATGGAGACTGTCTATCTGATGACTGCAGAGGTGAGGGGGATTCTGGGAGTATCATATATCATAATATAGAATATCACAGGAGCATGGAGACTGTCTATCTGATGACTGCAGAGGTGAGGGGGATTCTGGGAGTATCATATATCATAATATAGAATATCACAGGAGCATGGAGACTGTCTATCTGATGACTGCAGAGGTGAGGGGGATTCTGGGAGTATCATATATCATAATATAGAATATCACAGGAGCATGGAGACTGTCTATCTGATGACTGCAGAGGTGAGGGGGATTCTGGGAGTATCATATATCATAATATAGAATATCACAGGAGCATGGAGACTGTCTATCTGATGACTGCAGAGGTGAGGGGGATTCTGGGAGTATCATATATCATAATATAGAATATCACAGGAGCATGGAGACTGTCTATCTGATGACTGCAGAGGTGAGGGGGATTCTGGGAGTATCATATATCATAATATAGAATATCACAGGAGCATGGAGACTGTCTATCTGATGACTGCAGAGGTGAGGGGGATTCTGGGAGTATCATATATCATAATATAGAATATCACAGGAGCATGGAGACTGTCTATCTGATGACTGCAGAGGTGAGGGGGATTCTGGGAGTATCATATATCATAATATAGAATATCACAGGAGCATGGAGACTGTCTATCTGATGACTGCAGAGGTGAGGGGGATTCTGGGAGTATCATATATCATAATATAGAATATCACAGGAGCATGGAGACTGTCTATCTGATGACTGCAGAGGTGAGGGGGATTCTGGGAGTATCATATATCATAATATAGAATATCACAGGAGCATGGAGACTGTCTATCTGATGACTGCAGAGGTGAGGGGGATTCTGGGAGTATCATATATCATAATATAGAATATCACAGGAGCATGGAGACTGTCTATCTGATGACTGCAGAGGTGAGGGGGATTCTGGGAGTATCATATATCATAATATAGAATATCACAGGAGCATGGAGACTGTCTATCTGATGACTGCAGAGGTGAGGGGGATTCTGGGAGTATCATATATCATAATATAGAATATCACAGGAGCATGGAGACTGTCTATCTGATGACTGCAGAGGTGAGGGGGATTCTGGGAGTATCATATATCATAATATAGAATATCACAGGAGCATGGAGACTGTCTATCTGATGACTGCAGAGGTGAGGGGGATTCTGGGAGTATCATATATCATAATATAGAATATCACAGGAGCATGGAGACTGTCTATCTGATGACTGCAGAGGTGAGGGGGATTCTGGGAGTATCATATATCATAATATAGAATATCACAGGAGCATGGAGACTGTCTATCTGATGACTGCAGAGGTGAGGGGGATTCTGGGAGTATCATATATCATAATATAGAATATCACAGGAGCATGGAGACTGTCTATCTGATGACTGCAGAGGTGAGGGGGATTCTGGGAGTATCATATATCATAATATAGAATATCACAGGAGCATGGAGACTGTCTATCTGATGACTGCAGAGGTGAGGGGGATTCTGGGAGTATCATATATCATAATATAGAATATCACAGGAGCATGGAGACTGTCTATCTGATGACTGCAGAGGTGAGGGGGATTCTGGGAGTATCATATATCATAATATAGAATATCACAGGAGCATGGAGACTGTCTATCTGATGACTGCAGAGGTGAGGGGGATTCTGGGAGTATCATATATCATAATATAGAATATCACAGGAGCATGGAGACTGTCTATCTGATGACTGCAGAGGTGAGGGGGATTCTGGGAGTATCATATATCATAATATAGAATATCACAGGAGCATGGAGACTGTCTATCTGATGACTGCAGAGGTGAGGGGGATTCTGGGAGTATCATATATCATAATATAGAATATCACAGGAGCATGGAGACTGTCTATCTGATGACTGCAGAGGTGAGGGGGATTCTGGGAGTATCATATATCATAATATAGAATATCACAGGAGCATGGAGACTGTCTATCTGATGACTGCAGAGGTGAGGGGGATTCTGGGAGTATCATATATCATAATATAGAATATCACAGGAGCATGGAGACTGTCTATCTGATGACTGCAGAGGTGAGGGGGATTCTGGGAGTATCATATATCATAATATAGAATATCACAGGAGCATGGAGACTGTCTATCTGATGACTGCAGAGGTGAGGGGGATTCTGGGAGTATCATATATCATAATATAGAATATCACAGGAGCATGGAGACTGTCTATCTGATGACTGCAGAGGTGAGGGGGATTCTGGGAGTATCATATATCATAATATAGAATATCACAGGAGCATGGAGACTGTCTATCTGATGACTGCAGAGGTGAGGGGGATTCTGGGAGTATCATATATCATAATATAGAATATCACAGGAGCATGGAGACTGTCTATCTGATGACTGCAGAGGTGAGGGGGATTCTGGGAGTATCATATATCATAATATAGAATATCACAGGAGCATGGAGACTGTCTATCTGATGACTGCAGAGGTGAGGGGGATTCTGGGAGTATCATATATCATAATATAGAATATCACAGGAGCATGGAGACTGTCTATCTGATGACTGCAGAGGTGAGGGGGATTCTGGGAGTATCATATATCATAATATAGAATATCACAGGAGCATGGAGACTGTCTATCTGATGACTGCAGAGGTGAGGGGGATTCTGGGAGTATCATATATCATAATATAGAATATCACAGGAGCATGGAGACTGTCTATCTGATGACTGCAGAGGTGAGGGGGATTCTGGGAGTATCATATATCATAATATAGAATATCACAGGAGCATGGAGACTGTCTATCTGATGACTGCAGAGGTGAGGGGGATTCTGGGAGTATCATATATCATAATATAGAATATCACAGGAGCATGGAGACTGTCTATCTGATGACTGCAGAGGTGAGGGGGATTCTGGGAGTATCATATATCATAATATAGAATATCACAGGAGCATGGAGACTGTCTATCTGATGACTGCAGAGGTGAGGGGGATTCTGGGAGTATCATATATCATAATATAGAATATCACAGGAGCATGGAGACTGTCTATCTGATGACTGCAGAGGTGAGGGGGATTCTGGGAGTATCATATATCATAATATAGAATATCACAGGAGCATGGAGACTGTCTATCTGATGACTGCAGAGGTGAGGGGGATTCTGGGAGTATCATATATCATAATATAGAATATCAGGTAACACATAATGGGAGATTATATAAACACAGAGCAATGTCTCCAGCAGATATAACAGAATACATGAAAGAGAAACATATAGAGAATCTGAGGAAGATGCTATTCCTGGTGACTGGCTCATTACACAGCAGAGGGTTTAACCATCAGACACAACACTGAGCCTCTATGTCAGGAGACCTTAGAAGGACCCAAAATCCTCAACCCCCAGACCCAGCCTTCACCTCACTCACTGACACATGAAGCAGCGATGCCTAGAGAGCCCAGAGAACAGGACTACAAGAAAATGGCCGCCAGCCTGCTGCATTGAGGACACGAGAAGGAGGAGGACAATTAGAAGCGTACAGGACTCAGGTGGAACGCACAGACAGGAAGTGCAGGATGTGACTTCCGGCCGGGCTGGAGGAAAGACAAATTAGAGGCATTGATGTGACTTGCTGCAGGTAATACGGTTACCTCAAGACCCAGTGCCTGGGATCATGTTATTATAACATATCACCTGATGTGCATGAACTTACATCATAACATTTCAATATTGTCATTTTATTGGGAATATATGTTTTATTTAAACTATAAATCATCTTATTACAATAATGTTATATTGCTATTTACAGTGGTACCTAATAACTTATAACCATAACAACAAACATCAGATGTTATTGTCATGATGGAGAAGGAGCGGACTGAGAGGATATTAAATATCACCCTGGAGATCATCTACCTGCTGACTGGAGAGGTGAGAAGGATTCTGGGAGTGTCACATGATATTGCTCTTATCTCTAGTAATAATACAGGGGTGTGACTGGAGAGGTGAGGAGGATTCTGGGAATATCACATGACCTCTCTTATCTCTAGTAATAGCACAGGGGTGTGACTGGAGTGGTTGCATTCTCAGGTAAGACATTTTCATTTGCAAAATGAGGACATCCAAAAGTTCCTTTTCGGATGTCCCAATTTCGAATGCTTACCAGTTTCTACTTTTTTTTTCAGAATAGGTGAGTGTTCGGTGCTCCAGGGATCGATTGCTTTGCCTCTTCGAGGCAGGAGCAATTGATTTCCTAGCCAGTTCGAAACTGGCTGGCAGAGAACAGCCCCATCAAAATACCCACACCCCGGGGGGCACATGGAGTAGGACAGCAATAGTCTGAGTTACCAACAAAATCATGTTAAAGATCCGCTGGTGTGGTGTCTCCGGGCTGTGAACAGCTGACCAGAGTCCCTGGAGGTAGCGGTAGTAATTTGAGCCAGGTATGGGCTCTTGCCGAGCTGCAATCACTGCAGCGGTCAGCTGAGGGGGGATTCCGGGCTGGAGAGAGGCGCAGGGCTCTGGAGACAGGACTGACCAGGTGGCATTGCAAGCTATAGCCTCAGAGGAATCACAGAGTGGCTGGAGGTGGAAGCACTTCTGAAAGGATATAGGAGCAAGTAAGACAGGCAGAAGGAGGAAAAAGTGCAGGCTCTATTTTGGCGTGAAAATCTCCGGCAAGAACGCCATTTTGTATCATAAGCTGTCCTCTGCACTGCACGGTACTACAAGATAAGTTTGGCCAGGCTGTGTGCACTTGTTCCTGCTGCCTCATCATTTACACTTACTGCTCAAGCACAGATAGAAGTACTATAGCACAGCTGCCTCATCATTTACATCAAGCATAGAAATATAGTAAAATAAGGTAGAAGAGGGCGCTAACTTATTAAAGCAGCCAGAAATCACAGGGGGTACCACTGATCCCCCCACCAAAAATGAAATAGAATACAAAATGTGATCAGGCACTAATATAGAGGGGGACACAAATCTGCCAAGGTATAAATCTCACAGGGAAACCTAAACAGACCAAAATAATAAAGCCAGAGGAAAATAAGAGAAACCAAATATAAATAATCAAAATATGAGTATACAAAGCAATGAGGAAAGCAATTATAAAGTTCCAACACTAGATGGTGGTATAACACATATACTAATGAATGAGGTAACGAATAAAAACGAAAATATACAATGGCTAAAAATGAAGGCTAATAAATCCTGAATTTTAACAGAAGAATTAAAATGTTTTTCTTTCTGGAGAATTTTCAAAAATAAAGTCCAATAAATAAGAGCAAATCAATACTTCAATAAAAGAAAAGGTTTCTTTCTGAAGTTAAACAGTCAATCAGAATAAAAAGGTCTTTGGAGATATCTGTCCATGCACAAAACACAGTTCTTGGTACAATCAATGTCCTTTATAAATTTCTATAAATGTAGGGTGGTTCTTCTTCCTTCCTGTCCACCAAAGCAATAAGGCTCCGCTGAGAAAAGGATATACCCCCGAAGGGGTAAAGGTGGGAGACAAATACCAAATGGAAAAATATAAGAACACAACATATAACACAATTTATTAAATACAGAAATGTTAAAAAACAGTTTAAAACAGACACAATGGTAAAAGCAACAAACGGAGTCGTACCCTGGATGTCTAAGTAAATCAGTCCTGTGAGAAGATGTAACAAGGTCCCGGGATCACGGAGAAGAGATGCAGGGGGTACAGATCCGGAGCTCCACTGTGTGTCTACCCCAGCCGACACGTTTCAAACTACTAGAGTTCTTTTTCAAGGCGATATGGGGTTAAAATAGCAGTGGTCATTTAAAGGTGCTCCTTGATGACATCAATAAACGTAATAACAAGAACCACATAACGGAAGACTTAATTTGATTTCTCTTATAGAAGATTAAATAATTACTGAAACATTATGGTAGGGGAAAAAAATAAAAACAATCATTTAATTATTGAAAGTGCCTTATTGATACATTTAAACGTGGTAAATATTAAATTCAGAAATTTAAAGTGGCAATGCATGGACAGTGGATTTAAAAGGGCAACACAGGTTGATCCCGAGGGAGCAATCAACAAGGTGATGGATGACACATATAATATTAAAAGTTTTTATATTGGGTGCACAAAGTGCTCGTTATTATACAGAAACAATAATAATAAACCTGCAAGGCGTACGGTGTCCTTGCTGGTAGGTTAAAACCTAATTGATTCAAGAGTATAAAATTAACGGTGGTGAAGTCCGTGAAATGAATAGAATTAACGGTGAAAACATAATGGTAAAGATGCAGGAACATAAGTTTAAAGGTTGTGAAGTCCGTGAAATTAATAGGTAATGCAAAACGGGGACTTTATTTTTATTTTTGAGAATTCTCCAGAAAGAAAAACATTTTAATTCTTCTGTTAAAATTCAGGATTTATTAGCCTTCATTTTTAGCCATTGTATATTTTCGTTTTTATTCGTTACCTCATTCATTAGTATATATGTGTTATACCAACATCTAGTGTTGGAACTTTATAATTGCTTCCCTCATTGCTTTGTATACTCATATTTTGATTATTTATATTTGGTTTCTCTTATTTTCCTCTGGGTTTATTATTTTGGTCTGTTTAGGTTTCCCTGTGAGATTTATACCTTGGCAGATTTGTGTCCCCCTCTATATTAGCGCCTGAAGGATAGAAATATAGCTGCTCTGATTGTATCTATATATTCAGCTGTCTCATCCTTTACATAAAAGGCCTGTGAGGATACAGAGCTGAGTCTATTCAACTGTCCATAAAGATTTACAGTTGCCTCATCATTTACATATACAGCTGTAGTGATTGCAGGACTGTGTCTGGCTGTGATGAAACAGTAATACAGCCTATACTATCTGCCTACTTATTTACAATTTCTTCAAGTGCCTGCATCAGTAATCGGCAAGTCGCAAATTACACGTCTTACAGTACCAATACTTATATACCGTTTGATCTATGGGTAAAACAGGACATGTAGCGGCTGCTGCGGCTAAACCGGAGAGGTATGCTTGACAATCTGCACTCAACCCTCCACCCGAGATCGCGGGCTTATCCCAAAGTTGCAAGTTGAAGATACTACAAATGAAGAAGAGGTCCTTACTTTACATTAAGTCATCACGGCAATCTCTTCCTTAAAAAAAACTTTAATGGGGAAAATGGGTGAGATATAAGTGGACCTGTCCATTATCCGTCAAGTTATGCAACAGATAAGGGTGCGTGTAGGAGAAACAGAGGTTCCGCGGTTGAGGATACAACTGCTCCGCTGTCCGGTCGGTTGGATACTGTGACATCGGAAGTGGCGCAATGCAAGCTTAAACTTTCGGATGTGAAGGACAGGCTTCGCCGCAGCAACCTGCGTTTTGTTGGCCTTCCGGAGAGGGCCGAGGGCTCCTCTCCTGAATCCTTTTTGGAGACCTGGCTGATTCAAAAGTTTCGGAGGGAGGTGTTTTCTTCCCATTTAGCAGTGGAGAGGTCTCATCATCTTCCATCCCAGCTTCCTCCACCGGGGGCACCCCACGCAAGTTGATTGCCAGGATGCTACACTTCAAAGACTGGGACACCTTGCTGAGACTGGCCAGGATCCAAGGCCCTATAAAATTTGAAAACCAAGTAATTTCTCTGTATCTAGATTTCACTATTAAAGTGCAAAAGGCAAGGGCGCAATTCTCTCAAGTCAAGCGTAGGTTTCAGGATTGCCTACACAATGCTGTTTCCTGCTCGTCTACAGGTGGTTGCAGACGACACCACTCATTTCTTCAGAAGATCCCAAGAGGGGCTAGATTGGATAGAACGGCGTCCTCTCCAGCGACCTTTAAGGGACTGATAAGTACCTGGCCTGCTAATAATAAGTGTTGCAATGATAGCAGCTTGTTGAACTGAATGCTTAGAAAAATTGTCTGCTTTTTCATGTGACTTATTCATGTCTACATTTATATTTACACTTATGTTCATAGTGGCCAGAGATGTCCGCAAATCTCATGGGAGCTCCCATGTTAGGTATTGTCTCTTTAACTTAGCCCCAAAGGTAGTGTTTTTTTTTGTTGTTGTTAAGTTTACATACAAGAATTTAGTTGGGAGGTATCTGTTGAGGGCAGAAGGTATCCCATAGTTTAGGATGGGAATACAGGGTGGGAATGGGTTTTTGGAAGGCACTCTTGGTAACGTATATAAACATGCAACTCTAAATCTATGGTTGTGCGGGGTTGGTGTGACCTGTCTTATGTAACGCAATCTTTGGTCTCTGTATGTAAGTTGCTTCTATCTATAATCTTTGATGATATTACATAGTCAAGGTCAGGGGGCAGGTTCACGCCTCCTTACCTGGAACACTAGAGGCCTTAATGACAAGCTTAAACGTTCCCAAGTGTTATCCCCGATTAAAAAATATAATCCCGAAGTAGTTTGTCTAATAGAAACACATTTGACTGGAGGGAAGGTGATGGCGTTAAAAAATCTCGGACCACTCCCCGGTCCAAATGGTGTTAGATATAGGAGGGTATAAAAAGGGTATAAAATTCTGGAAATTAAACCCCTTTTGGCTGACCCGAATGGGAGCCGGACATGACTTAATAGCCATTTGGGAAGAATACTTTGAGAAAAATGAGGCCGGAGTTCTGCGAAAAGTGCTACTGCGCATCAGTCTTTAAAACCGCGTGTACGCAATCTACGTTGCAAGAAGTAACTCAAAAACAAATTAAAATATTTTTCTACTTCAATGCTTTTTGTCCTGTGTTTCTAAGGGTATTTGTTTACTAATATTTACTAATATTACTTAAGTACAATATTTTTCTCTTGTTATTTGAAGTGTGGTGAGGGATTATACTATATAATATAATATATATAATAGTTCATAGAGACGGCACTCCTACATAAATCATGGAAACTCGCTGGGGTGCACAACAAGGAAAAGTCAATACACATAGAAAAAGTGGCACTCCCAGTCTGAAAAGATTTTTAAATCCACATTGTGTGCTTTATTCCGACGTTTCAGTGGCTCCTTGCCACTTTCATCAGGGACAAACAACAAATTACAACATACAACATATCACCACAATATATATGTACAATTACCAATGAAAAGGCACTCACCTCACCCCAACGCTCCCACTGCATGTGTCACCGCCAGCTCAGCATACACGACAGGCAGCCTCCAACACTTCCGGGATTCGGCTGTCTCGCAGCGTTACCAGGACAACGTCCAAACACCAGACCGCCTGGTAGCTAGGTAACGTGACGCTCTGGCGGCTAGCGTGCAGCCACGGGAACTGTAGAGGCAATTAGAGAAAAGGGTACATATCACCACATACAAATACATAAATAAGGTGCTCAATACTGATGAGAAGCACCCAATATGCCAGACTAAATCATCCAGCAAACAAAATAAAGCAACATAAAATGCACAGTGTACTCTAACATTAACGTAAGAAGGGAAACAGTATGGTATATATGAACTACAATGCTCATGAGAACAAGATCAGGTCTTTCGATATGCAAACACAGAAACAGAGGCTAGCAGACCAGGAATTCACAGAAAACAGTTCAGCGGGAGATAGTCGTTTAAGCCCTTAGGTTTAACCGTGTCCAGAGTATGTATCCAACGCGCTTCCAAGCGCAATAAGTCACGGTCTCGGTCACCTCCTCTTGGACTCAAAGGGATGTGATCTATGATCTTGAATTTTAGATCAATCAATAAATGTTTATGCTCCACAAAGTGTTTTGCCACCGGTTGATCCATGGCACCATTGGCCAGTGCAGTCCTGACAGCAGCCCTGTGTAAATTGAACCTTTCCCTAAAGGTCCTCCTGGTTTACCCTACATAATACAGCCCACAGGGACATCTGAGGAAGTATATAATGAACCTTGTGGTACATGTAAGGGCATATTTGATTTTATACACCTTACCTGATCTGGGATGTGTAAACACCTTACTAGGCACCATGTGCCTACACGTTATACAGTTCAAGCACCGGTAGCATCCCGGTGGTCGTGTCAAGAAATTACTCTGTGTTTCTTTCAGATCCGAAATGTCAGTCCTCATAATGAGATCTTTTAAATGACGTCCTCTTTTGTAGCAGGGCATCACTCGCTTGGTGTTCAAAGATGGTAAAGTATGATCAGAGCGGATAATAGGCCACAATGCTCTGGTTGCTTGATTTATAAAGCTACTGGCCCTATTGAACTGATTGACCCAGGGCACATAGTCAGTCTTCTCCCTATCTTTCTTTGAGAGCAACAAATCCCTACGTGGGATCTTCAAAGCTTTGGCTCTTGCTTCTTTCAGAATCGCTGGACTATACCTCCTATCCACAAATTTATCATGCATTCGATCCAATTGAATGTCTCGCACCCCCTCGTCGCTGTTAGTTCTGCATACCCGTAAAAACTGAGAATAGGGTAGGCCCCTCTTTAATGAAGGGGGATGATGGCTGTTGGCCAACAGCAGGGTATTCCGATCAGTATCTTTTTCGAATATGGAGGTTTGTATAGACCCATTATTGATCCTGATGTTCATATCCAGGTAATGAATCTCGTTTTCATCCATCACATAGGTGAATTTTATGAAGGCATTCATGGTATTAATTTTGGCCATTACCTGTTCAAATTCGTTTCTATCCCCCAGCCAAAAGACCAGGAGATCATCGATGTATCTCGTGTACATTTTCAACTTGGTCTCACACTCAGGGGGTGACATTTGTCGTCTCACACTCAGGGTTGTTGAGAAATAGCTCTCTCTCCACTACATACATGTAGGAGTTGGCGAAGGATGGGGCTACAGGGGACCCCATCGCACATCCTGACACCTGCAAGTAGTACTGCCCATCAAATCAAAAATAGTTTTTCTGAAGAATAAAATCCAGAAGCTCTATGAACAATGTCACATCGGGACCCACATAAGCTGGGTTATCCAAAATTAGTTCCTTCACGGCTTCAATACCCGCCTGATGCGGGATGCTGGTATACAGTGCTGTGACATCAACAGTACATAAGAGCATATCATCAGTGAGTGAATCCAGCTCAAGCAATCCAATATCTTTCTAAACCAAGAGCATACCTC
>WWET01009042.1:0-21942 GCA_011038615.1 Limnodynastes dumerilii
GTAAAGGAATATTCTTATGTATTCCGGCAGTCTTCCCATACATACCTTTCTTTTCCTCCCCCTAATAACAGCTATTAGGGGTAGCAAAAGAGGGGTATATGGGGACATTGCTGGAGTAGTAACCCTTAATGCCAGCCTGAGCTGGCATTAGTCTTACTCCGGGAGCAGACTGTAAAACTCCACTCCGACATTTTGTAAATAGTATACGGTTAAATTTCATGCAATAGTGCAAGTTTTCGCTTCAAAACTGACACTATCTTATTAAAATGATCATTGTAAATAGACCTCTTTATCAGCACATCAGATACATTGTCAAATTGAACATGAGATTTACCTAAGACATATAGTAGCATTAATACATGAGAAAAAATGGTTTCTAAATAGGAATCTGTCCCTGGATCTGTCAGCCTCTTGTATATGTGCCCAGTCATCCACTACTGCCCCTTGCATGTGTGTCCAACCTCGACTTCTACCCCTTGCATGTGTGTACAGCTTCCATATCTGCCATTTCTGTCTTCTCCTTCTTCCTTTGCGTCACTCTAAACCGCAGGACTGTTTATGTGAAAGACACTGGCCGCATCTGTTATCCGATGTGGCCGTCATCTATGTGAGCCACAGTTTATATGACCGGGGCCCAGGAGGAAGAGTGACTTAAAGGGGGGCACCCTCTTTAAGTCACCTTGAGCTATGCCCCGTGTGATTGCACAGCTTGCAACCCTCTAGAAATGGCCATGTGCACTTAGACGAACTGTGACTAGATCATCCATATGCATAGTACCAAACTGTAGAAGTATACTGTGTGCACCTATTTTTTATGTTTGTATGGCAACTACAGACAATGGCTCATTCATAAACCAAGCTCACCTTTAAATAAAAATAAATGAAGCATTGTTCTATCTATTATCTGTTCATGTAAAAACTGATTGAGAAAGATACTGGGAGGAGAGCTGAATGTTTGTATTGTTGTAGACACATGAACCTGAAACTGAACCCTTATAGCTGTCTAGATGCAGCATTCAGCAGATATCTATTCAATCTTTTACCAAGGATTATGATTTATTTTGTCCTACTTGTCATAAGTAAAACATATATTATGTTAATCTAAATATACGGATTATGTAACATGTTGTGAAATCCATGTATGCATATTTATGTAGTTATATTGCCAAGTATTATATTGTCCTTAAAAGCCTTGCAGGTTAATTCTTTAGGAGAATTAAAACAACTGGTTTGTCTGATCACTATACTTTCAACCAAGTGCATTAAACAATATCTTAGCTATATATTTTACTTGTATAATATAAGCGTTGCTTTTGGTTTAGGTAAATGCAGCAATAATAAACAATGGTTGTGAAGAGGCATTCTGAAATCAGGATAATAAAAATTGTATTGTTGCCTTGTAACTATCTTAACTAAAGATGAACGGCTCCATTTACTATCATTAGCACAGCGAGTGCTAATTATATCAATTCCAGCGGTCTCCCTATACATACCCACCTTTCTTCCCCCTAATAACAGCTATTAGTGGAAGGAGAAAAAAGGTATATAGGGAGACTGCTGAAATACACTAATCATATTCAGATGGCATTATATATAGTATTGGTGCGGATTGTTAAAATCTGCACCGATACTTCGTAAATATAGAAACGGATTCACAGATGTGTGTTTACTAAGTGTGCGTTTTTATGCACGCACGTAGCAAGGCCACACCCATGACACTCCCCTCGCATGGTCAGGTTTTCGCTGACTTATGTCTCCATAAGGAACCCTTATCTCTATGTGTGCTAACGCGCGTATATTACCTATGTACGTGCTTATCTTACTTACTGCACCCTCAAAAGCCCATTTACATGCCTCCCCCGCCCACTTTTACGTAACTGCAAACGTATGAAAGACAACCAAGCCCCCCTGTACGTATGTCCCTAAGTGCGATTTAAAGGACTTACGTGCGTAAATACTACGTAATTTGTGAGGAAAAAGGTCATATGCATGCGCAGTTAATCTGCTCCTAAAAATACGCATGCAACCCCCTGCAAAAACATATCTGTGAATATGGCCCATAGTGATCAACCAGCCCGCATTTTTTAAAGCGGGTAGCAATTGGGAATGCACAGGCTGATGATCGCCATGGTTTCCATTGGAATCATAGCTTTGTAAATGGGTGAGAACGGTCTTTATTTATTCAAAACAAAGTCTTCACGATTTAGTAAATGCAGGCCAAAATGCACAATTCTTCAACAGACACCTATAGTACCACCAGCAGTGACCCTTTAGTGTAAAAGGCAAAACAAAATGGTAATGTAGTCACGTTTGGTTAAAACTTCTGTTTTACCAGGAATTTAAATCTTTATTTTTTTTGTTATATGTAACAATGTGTGAATTTATATAAAATAAAATAACGTAAATTTTAGGGTCCAAATCTAGTCTGTGGGATGTGTCTCTGCAGCAGCTCGTCATGCGATACACGTCGTTTTTTTAAAATCTCCCATTGAGGTGTGAAGATGCGAATATATGTAATGTATGGTTACTGTAATTCAGGGGTGGCCAAGCTCGGGCCTTGTGAGCTACCAACGGTCCATGTCTTCCAGGTCTCCTTGTTGGAGCACAGGTGTGTTTATTACTAACTGACACATTCAAAAAAATCTACAGTTGGTAATGATTATCTCACCTCTGAGGAGATCTGGAAAACATGAACCGTTGGTAGCTCACGAGGCCAGAGTTTGGCCACCCCTGCTGTAATTGATCAGACCAGGGGTTCTCAACCCAGTCCTCAAGTACCACTAACGGTCCAAGTTTTTTAAATCTCCTTGCTGGAGGTGAGCTCATAACTGACAGTTACATTTTGAAAGCTCAACAGGTTTTGCAGGGAGACCTACAAAACATGAACCGTTAGTGGTACTTGAGGTCGGGGTTGAGAACCCCTGGATCAGACTATATACACTTTATTTTGTTCCTATCATCTTGGGGAATTAAATCAGTCCCAATGTGTCTAAATAATAAGCACAGGCAATGAAAAATAGCCTACCTAAACAACATTTCATGTTTCAATATTTCCTGTACTACTTGTTTATATTGATGCTAGAGATAAGCGGTTTAAATTGTTGTTAATCCAACAGATCCGAATTTAGGGGTTCTGAGTTGAACTGAGCCATGCCTCAATTTCTCCCACCAAATTCAGATCTGTAATCGAGACAAAACTATCCTCAACTGGGTAATACCAGGGGTCTATATTGGTTGCTAGGGGTGCAGTTGCTAAGGGACAACAATCCCCCTTGTACAAACCTTTAATCCAATCCACCCTATTAGCAGCTCCTCTACAGTCCTGTTGAAGAAGCAATCCCCTAATACCATTGGCAGAGGTAGCTCTACACACAAGGTAAGCAGAATCACAACTAGATTGGGACCCAGTGACCCATCCATGGGTCATTCTGGCAGCCTACGGGCATGCCAGCCAGACAGACATAGAGTCCTACCACAAAAAATTAGCACGTTCCCCCAAACATTTTACACAAACTTACATTTTGAGGGGTCCAAGTATCCATTAGTGTCACAAACAAACAGAAGTTCCCATAGTCATGCAAATAGGCAGGGCCTGATAATTCAATAGGCTGACAAGGCTGCAGACTAGGGCACCAGACTATGGGGGGGCACATTAAAACGAGAGAGAGGGGGGGGGGAATTGGGGGCAGTTATGTGTATATGAAAGAAAGAAGGGGAAGACAGCTGTCCCAGGATTGAAGCCCTGCTGACTGCTGCACAGGAGAAGGGAGTGAGAGTGTTGTCACAATTCGGATCCAGGATAAGGTAGGTTCATATATTCCATTGGGGGCAATTTAAAGTTGTATCTCTAAGGGAAACAATCCAATTTGTTATATTATGTTTATCATTATTGTATGTTATTTTGTGTATTTGTATGTGTGATAGCAGTTATGGAAGGGGAGTACGCGCCATAAATACATTAGCCTAGGTCAGCTGAGACCCTTTATCGGGCCCTGCAAATAGATACATATATGTTTTGTCTTTTTGTTGCCTCCACTTTCCTTTCCATCATTATGTATTTATGTGCAGACTTTTTAACTATAAAGCATAAAAAATTCACAAATTTATGTTTACTGCAAAATGCAACATTAAGACAGAAACTCCATATTATGTCCTATTCATTTGTACTAAAGCATGCATTTTACAGATTAACACAGGAGCGGATTCTCAGTTTCTATGTTACCTTCATATCTGTACAGACATTACACGGAGACATAAGGTAGCCCTGGGGAACTCGTAAGTGCCATAAGGTACCTAAAAACTGGGGGCGGCTTGGGGGCTGGAAGAGTGAGTTAGGGGCGGATTTCCTCGCACCTAACTCACTCTTAAGTGTTAATCAGGTCCAGAGTGCTGAGCATTGTTTTAAACTACCAGCCTCCTTCAGTTTCACACATACACCAGATCCAGCCCTGCTCCAGCTATTATTAGTAGTAGTATTTAACAAATTAGGGTCACAGCTGTTGCGCAATTCTTTGGGGTCATGATTGAGGTCAAGTTTATAAGCATATTGTTGTGAAATGTCTTCTTGGGTGTAAGCTTATAGGGCTAATCAATCAATCAATCATTTACTGAACTAAATGCGTTATGTGTACACCCAGTGTTCGTCATAAGCGACAACCACTGTAGAAAAAAAATCCTCCTGGTGTTAAGCAAAACCATGGACTACAATCTGAGTCATGTGAGGGCGTTCCTCCAAAACTTGGCAAAGATGACCTTTATTTCTCTTGATAGGCATATATTTATAGATACAGGTTTTAGGCAGATTGAGGCACTGTTCCAGCATCCGTGGATGTAAAGAAACCACAACTCCTTGCAGAGTTACAGCCGTAGAGCCAAAGTTAGCATACATTGAGAATACTTTGTAAATCATTCATATGAAACATGTTGTTAAAAGGAAATGTTCAATAAAATTTTAATAACATTCACCACCAGTGCACAATAATACTAGACTCACGTTTCAGGTGCCTAGTTACTTTTCATTTATAATGTATCCTTTGGGAAGTCCATACTAAAGGGAATAAAGTTTCATATTCTAGCAATCTGATAACACAGATAACACTGGATGCTTAATGACAGATTTTAATATAATATATATGAATTGAGATATTAAAATAAATATACTTTTTTTTACCGACTATCATAGAACAATATAGGCATGACATGAGGAACAAAGGCAATATAGTCGGGGAAGTGGACACATGAGATAATGATGCAGACAGCAGATACCAACCCTAGCACAGAAGGTGATGACATTATGACGAGTTATATTTTAATAAAGGCCGCACAGGTATATATGCTCAGATGCCTGAAAGTAGCAAATCAATACATTCAGAACTTGTGCAGTGCTGAAACCCTCAGATTACAGTAATAAAAGCTATTTGGCACAAATCTACAAAGAGAGCTAGGACCGAAAGCATGTGTGATATGAAATAAACTCAACAGTAATCCTCTCAGGACTAAATGGTAAATAGGTTTAATATGTTGAAATTATCAGTAGCGTTGATCCAGAGTCTCAAGCAAATTAGAAGCAAAAAACGGGTCAGAGCAGAGGGAACAACAGAGGAGAAGTATATATATACACAGAGCAGGGCTGTGTAGAGCACAGAAGCAAGCCGAAGACACTGGACAGCGTAGTGAAGACAGAGAGGACAGATGCACAAGGCGATGTCGATTTAAGTTATGTCTAACTTATGAAGGGGTACTATGTCAAAAATATAGTGGTCAACCTATTACCCCTGTCAATATATTAAGTCTCATTTTATACCTGTTATTCAACGAGTTGTCCTACTGTGTCACCTGTATCATCATAGCTGACATGAACTACTGCAAATGACCAACATATTATATAAATGATATATAGTTTAGTACTGCAGGGGCTGAGAGAACAGATTTCAGGTAGGTACACTTTATGGGAGATGAGGTAGTAGACTACTACACTTTACTAGGAGTGTTGTGACTAGGTATATGGTGGCATGAGATGTAGCGGCGCATAATTGTTTTAGATATTGCCGCAAATGGTGATCTAGTTAAGATTAACAGTTTTGTGCAGGTATTGTATGAAGGGCATGAAGTTACAGTTGTTCAATATATTCAAGGTTGATTAGCCTTTTTTGGGCATGTGCAGATCGACAATATGTAAAGCAAAAATGCTATAGTATGGGGTACACATCTCGCTCTGGGTGGAGGGTGAAAGGGATAATCAGAGTTTGGAAGGTTGTACATAAGTGGTCAAATTTGTTAGCTTATTAGGGGCTACATAAAATTTTAGAAAAAACGTTGAATAGATATTAGCATGGGACTCTAGGAACTAGACGTTAGCAAGGGAGCCTAGAACAACTGTCTCTTTAAAGACCACATGTACGTAATGCATGTAATGAAATGCTACGTAGATAGCATAAAATAGTTACTACTGCAAAGTAGCTAGAATCGCAAAATCAGCCACTTATGTAAATATTACGGTGCTGTGAATCCGGACCAGAATCTCCATGCGTATTTTTTTTAAAAGTTAAGCCTAGAACTCAAATCTTTGCACGATAACCATGACTGAATAATTCACAGATAAGAACGGCTACTAAGGAATAATTCAGGCTTCAGTAAGGAATGACAACCGCATGTGTAGGTAGAGGAGCAAGATTCTTAATGCAAATGAGCAACACTCAGGCTACTAATGTACAGTAAGGGCGTTCCTGGAGACTTAGGAATGATTCACAGTTAAGAATGCCTTGCGTTACCTTACATGCGCACAGAAAAAGATAAGAATGCCCTCTACCATTAATTTGATATCCGTATGGTTCTTATCTAGCCTATGCGTCTTTCCTTAATGTTTATAATATTTAATGACGTTGTACATTTTATAATACATGTTTATTTACAATATATTAATATTATTTAATCCACGATTGGCCGTTGCCGTAGTAACGCCGGGTAACATCTGCCCGGCGCATGCGCAGATCGGCTGAAAAGTCGATCTTATGCTTCCAGAATTCTGCGGCACACCAAAAGCAAAATATACAAAATAAGCAGGAATTACAAAGTACATACACAGATATTACATTATTTTTTATTTGATAAATAAAAAAATCGCAGCTAATAACTTTTTTTTCTTATAACTAATTTACCTATTTTACCCCCCATCATGTGTCTCCAGTCTCCCTAGCAGTTCCCATTCATGTGTCTGCAGCTTCTCCAGCATAACCAAACGTGTGTCTTTAGCTCTCCAGTATTCCACATTCATGTATCTGCAAGGTCTTCCAGTGCTTTTTCTCCTGTTGGAGGCATTGCACCGCGGCACACTTGGCAACATCCCATGGCACACTGGTTGAGGAGCACTGGCCTATGTCACTCTTAAGTGCCATTAGGCTTCATAAAAAAAAGGTTGTTAGGCTGGACATAAGAGTTAGGTGCAGATCCGTCCGTACCTAACTCTCATTCAACTGTGAATCAGACCCAACATCGTTGGTTAAAGTAAAATACAATTACCAAAAAAAATAATAAACCCAAAAAATACTAAACAAACTTATTTACAAACAACAGGAAGATCATTGTTGCACGCCACATTACAGGTTAAACAAACAACTAGACAAGTTCAAATTGAACAAAAACCATTGCAACATTCATTTAATACTTTTAAAATGGATTATACAATAATACAAAGATATTTTGTGTTGTTAATCAACAATTGCATTTAGGTTCTGATCAGTGATTGCTGATTAACTTTAAGAACCTAACGCCATATGTGTGATTCCCAGTAAGGAAAAATATCCGCACTTAAATCTACACACCTAGAAACCCGCCCATACTTAGCAGTCCCAAAACTGGGTATGTGGTTAACTTGATTCTTTAGTATCTGTGAATCGTTTTTACGGATCTGGTCCCGCCCTCCTACCCTCATTTAACTACCTCCCCCGCCCACCTACACTAACCTGAACGTAGGGACGCTGGAGGACGTCCCCTCCAGCGTCCCTACGGCGCTGCTACGGACGCCCGATCCACGATCGGGCATTGCCATAGCGATGCCGGGCAACATCTGCCCGGCGCATGCGCAGATCGGCTGAAAAGCCGATCTTACGCTTACGCCCTCCGTCCTAGCGACGGCGGGCGTTGTTCTGGATCAGGTCCATTGGCCCTGATTCAGAGATTGAAAATAAAGTTACACCTGGGCTAAACCATCTTGATTTCAGGGGAGTCAAATTTCATTTGTTGCAACAGTATTATAGTTAAAAGGTGATGTTTCCCAGCTCAAGTCTAATTAGCAGTTTAAAAGTGAAGCTGATCAGGTATCTGTTTGCCATAAGTAAAAGCAAAGCATTCTCCCTGCTGCATAGAATAAAATTAACTTGACTCCCCCTGAAATCAACATGGTTTTGCCCAGGTGTAACTTTAAGTTCTTATTTTCGGCCTCTGAATCAGGCCCATTAACTCATTCTTAATTGTGAATCAGGTCCTTGGTTTTTATCAGCTTGCAAAAAGACTGAAAGTAGGAATTATAAATTGCTTATGGATTCTATCTTGCATTCATTAATTTATATTACTGCTGTTGTGGATATACAGAATGACTAGATTCCAGCTTGGAAGGTAGGAGTTAAATTCTTAACTGGGCGTCTCCAGTTTCTGTGCTGCCTACTTAAAACCCTTTCCACGATGGTTATAATAAACATTCTATTACAATAAATTATTGCAAGTTGGATAACAAAAATATTACATTGATTACATTTAAGAAGTGTATTAATCCAGTTGCTATGATTTGGACTTTCTAGAGGCACAAAACTCTAGGCATTTAGTTCTTTCAGCTCTCCTGTACTGTAAGCCTATTTACTGGTAAGGTAAGTACAATTCTCTCATTGTTGGGGAAACTGAAAAATGTGTTTTTGTTATGAGTATCCTTATGTTATAGGCTACATTAGTTAGTTAGTAAGCCAAAACAATGTTTTCTTTATTTTCTTAATGTTTCTTTATACTCATAGAAAGAGGGGGGTATTTAAAAAATATATGTATAACGATGAAAAAATATTTATTTTGGCTCTGTTGCACTTAAGAAATACAATTAGACTGTGGGGCTTAAAGGTTAGATTTTTTAAGTATTACTGTCGGAGTTGCAGTGACTTGAGGAGGGTACTATAGCACAGATGCAAATAAAGTGGTAGCGTAAAATGTATTGTGTCGATTCCCATCTTTACTTCTAATGAATATCCCTCCTTGTATGAGAATATCAAACCTGTTATACATTAGAAGATGCTAATTTGGAGTCCTACTATAAAGAAATAATTCACTATTAAAGAACATAGTTTTACTGCAAGCTTCTTTTTACACAGATTACTGAACAAAGCTAGTAAAACAAACAGAAACAAAGGACAGTTATTTCTGTAAGTCATATAGTCCAAATAATATACACCTTTATGCAGTCCTGCAGAAATAGACACTCTCACTGAATAAGTCGTGACCTAGCTGTGCATAAGATATGCATGATCAGTGCGAGGTCCAAAACCATATATCTTATCCACTTTACATGTTCACCAATATTGATAACCACTATATTACAC
Organism: Limnodynastes dumerilii; assembly: GCA_011038615.1. Classification (NCBI taxonomy): domain Eukaryota; kingdom Metazoa; phylum Chordata; class Amphibia; order Anura; family Limnodynastidae; genus Limnodynastes; species Limnodynastes dumerilii. The sequence continues at coordinate 9,579 of WWET01009042.1, forward strand.
AATGATTTTTTATATTGAGAGAAAACTGACTGACTTGCTGCAAAGGCTCGCATTGCGAATTAGGTACAGCCGAAATCTGTTTTTTAGCCAGCTCTCTCTTTGTATCGTCAGAAACACACTGGGGCTGATTCAGAGATGCACTTACCTTTTTTTAGGTGGAAGTGTACAGCTCGGCTAAACCATTTTTCAAAGTAAGGGGTGTTAATTAATGTAAAAAATTTTGCATGCAGGGAAAATACATTACATTTACACATAGAACTAAAATACTGCATAGATTTATGTTTACTCTATAAAATAGAGTTGAGCTAAGAAACTTCACCTCCTAATTTTATTTCTGGTTTTACAATTTAAAGCTGCCTCCCCTTGCAATTCAACATGGTATTGCTCAGGTCTACACTTGCACCTAAAAAAAAAAGGTGGAAGTACAACTCTGAATCATCCCCACTGTCTATTGTACTGTCATAGCTCAATATTAAGTCCAAGCTTAGTAATATTTACTCTCCATTCGTGGCCGCAATTATATCTAATCAGCTTAGATCAGCATTCGTCTACTTTGTATTCTTAGTTACCCAAATAAACAAGCATTACTTTTTCTATTTGGAATAACTAACTCTATTACTGTCAACTTTGGGTCATATATCTTGAATTTTTAAATTGAGAGATAAACTCATTGCAGAGATCCCCAAGTCTCACACTGACCATACTATTACACAGTTCCTATGATTGCACTGCCCATACTATCACAATGCCCATATTATCCCACTGCCCATACTATTAGACAGTCTTTGCCATCTCACTGCCCATACATTTACACTACCCATACTACTACACTGACCATACAATTGTTCTGCCCATACCATCACTCTTCCCATACCATCTCACTGCCCATTCTATCACACACACACACACAGCCCATACTATCAGTCACACACAGCCCAAACCATCGCGCTGCTCATACCATTGCACTGCCTATACTATAACAGTCTATACCATCTCACTGCCCATACCGTCCCTCTGCTCATACTATCACACACTGCCCATTATATCACTAATGCACTGCCCATTATATCACTCACACACTATCCAAACCACTTAACCCGTTTCAGGTCCCGCATTTTCTCAAAAGTTTTTATTGGCTCCATCTCCGTTCCTCTCCATTTTTCCTGTCCTCTCTTCTTAATGTAGCGCTTGACCTTTGTGACGTCATCATGCCCAGAGCAACATTTCCGAGGAACTAGGGTGCTGTTTAAAGTTTACAGTGTCCTGATTCTGCTGTCTGTAGTGAGGCCATTGACCGGGTGGGGACATAAGGGCTGCAGAGAGGCCTAAAACTGCTGATGGATGGGTGGCCTTTTACATAAACCAGTTCAATATAGACCATTATCAGAGGTTCATTAAAATTATGCTTCATTTTATAATGAGGAAATTTTAGTATAGATATATTTAGAACATAACGTTTTTAAACTTAACTTAGAACACTTGAATACATATTAAATAAAACGTTTGTTTAGTGTGAATGACCTGTATCATCTGCAATATGAATAAATCAGTGAAACCTTCTGCAATTGTGCACACATGCTCCTATTAGTATGGCATAGTGTGGGGGAAAGGGCTCAGTAGTCTTCCAGACAGGAGAAAAGTAAAGGTCTTGACTAAAGCAAACAATCAGATGCTAGCTATCATTTTCTGGAATGTACTGGATATCTAGATATAATATCTAGAATCTGATTGGTTGTTATGATCAACAATTCTACATTCTCTTTATAGAAAAGTAGACACGTTTGCTAAATTTACCCCATAATCCATCAAGCGTAGTATATTGTAGCTGCATTTGATTCATTTTGTATCCCCGTTCAACACTCACTAATGCTTAAAGTGGTCAGTATTGATTTGAGTCATTTAACCAATTTTCTGCTTCTGATTTCTATGTATGCAGCTCATCATCAGTCATATTGCAATCTGCCCTTTATGCCACATTCCCATTAATACTAGCTTTGGCCGCTCTATATTTCCTCTTGTAAAAGGGCTTTACGGTTTTTCTTATATTTGTCCATTTGGGACTTAGATGGAAGTCCTATAAACCGTACTCAGACAGCAACATTACTGCAGCATCAGATAGAATTAAATCAATTTTTGGTATAGAACTAGTATATAGCTTGCCTAATGCTTGCTTTCAACATGTATTTGCAGTCTTTTTACTAACTACTGCTTTGGCAGAAAATAATGTGATAGAATACATATTAAAATGTCTTTGCTGTAGCTGCTTGCTTGGAATTTTTTACGCTTTTATATAGTATTACAGCGCGGTTATATTAAGGTGACTTTATGGTATATACATTATAAAGTATATTTTAGGGAATATTACGAGTTCGGAATGACACATACTATAGTATATGTTAGTTATATTATGGTATGGGAATATAAACCATTCCCAGACCCCTAATACACAACATATATATTATAGTATGTACCATTTCCATACCCATAATATACCCTCATATGTACATTTTTATAGTGTACCATCTTCAGACCCCTAATATACCTCACATGTAAACGTTTATAGTAAGTGGTCTGGGATGGAATATACTATAATATAATATATATGGAATATTTTAGGGGTCTGGGAATGACATACTATTTACTGTATATTGTGTGCCATTCCCAAATTTAATCATACCCAACTTACATTATAAGATGCACCATCTTAGACCTCTAATACCCTACATGTAATACACAGAGACATCATATAGCAATACCTGTATACCAGCTTTCCATCACATGCTATTTTGTGCATTTTTTCCAATACATGCTATGCTACTTTACTTTTTTACACACTGGCCAGCACTGCATATTATGTGACTGCATGTGTCCCTATTATTATCAGAATGTTTTAGTAAATTTAGCCATAGATAGTCTTAGGCACTGACAATGACTCCTCTGTAACATAGTATAACAGCAGTCACTCATGTCTGTAACCCAAAAGACAGTGCCAAAGACAAGATGTAATGACATACCACCGGGGCTTCCATAAGGGTTGTTTAAGTGAGAGGGCAATTAGGTCAATTAACTATATTGGTGGTCATATAGGTGTGGCACCAGGGTGTGGAGCCTAAATAAGAGCCTAGTATTCACTGAAGCCCCTAGTTGTGGGGAAAGACTTGGTTGCAAGAATCTAACAGGTTGCAACCCCCAATGATAACCCTCAGTGGTAACCTGATCTGACAAGCGCCTGAACCAGAGTGAATCCTGAACCCTCATTACACACAATATAATCCAAGCAACCAGACATACATTAGCAATAGGCAAATGGTAAAGCATCGAAAAAGTGAGCTGAAAAAATTTAAAAGGTAATGGAGTAGACAATAGATAGGAGACAACACTGTAACTAGCAGCATGGTACACAAGTTATACATATCTATCCTCTAATCAGTCCCTGCAGCCATGTGCACTCCAGGCTGATTGGAGTACATGAAAGTGGAGAACAGCTTCCAGGAAAACATAGGAGAAGGGAGCAACCATTAGACGGGTGTAAACACTTATATGCCACCTTGGTCAGACCAATGGTATGTAACAATAGGGACTTCAAAACTAAACTTGAAGCAGAGTGATTTATGCAGGAATCTGAGTGCTGTACGGAATATCAATGTTTACTAGTTAATATGCATTTCCAGTGAAATAAGCAGGTAGTTTGGAAGCTTGATTATAAACTCATTTCACTGGGGTTAATATACAGACCTTGCAGACATATCAACTAAACAACTGCTGATCATTGATGAAGTGGTGACAGACCTCAAAGTTTTTCTAGATGGGAAATGTTATTCCAATTGTACTTGGTCAGACAGCTTGCTTAAGAAAAAAGTAGAAATTTACTGTTTTAATTTATTTTTTTTTATAAAAAAAAAAGTACTGACGTACAGATTAACAAACATGGGATACAAAAATGAGGCAAATGCAAACATGCATTCTTAGGCAAACAGAAATAAAATGTTCTCAAACCCACTGTATTAGGTGCACACTGGTAAGTATGATAAATAGGTAAATCACTCCGAAAGCAAACCTAAATATGCATTAAAATATTCAAGCTTTATCAAACATGTTAAAAAAAACGACATAAGAGAATATACTGTTAGCAACAGACTAGCTGAGATCGGAGTCTCTTGCATCATATGTATATTTCAGGGTCAATTAGGGTATACAAAGTAACATCTGTTACTGGATACATAAGAAAAGCATGCTTAGCAAGATTACATGAAAATATATTGCACATGCGAAGTAAATATTGGACCTGATTCACAACTAAAACTATGTAATTATGATTGACACTTAAACTATGTAAGAATGATTGACAGATAAGAACAGCTACTTAAGAATGATTCATGCTTGGGAATGTAATGGCGTGGCTAGAGGGGCAAGACTCTTAATGCAAATGAGCAGCATTCTGGCTACTAATGTACAGTATGGGCGTTCCTCGAGACTTAAAAATTATTCACATGTTAAGAAGGGCTTGCACAGAGTAACATATGCACAGGAAAAGATAAGAATGCCCCCTACTATTCTTAAATTGATATCCGCATGGTTAACAGAGAGCCAAAGCCTCATTCTTTTCTGTTTGTTCAGCACACAGCTGCTGCATGATTATAATTAATGCATGTGTTCACTTTAATTGAAACAGTTAATATCTTATCTTTTAAAACAGCTGTTATGTTACCATTTTGTGTTTAACTTTAAATTTGAAATATTTTTTAAGCATACATTTTTTTTAATTGACCTTGTCGCATGTTTGCATTGTTTTTGTGAGACCTTGAGATACAAATTTGTTTAGGTCTAATATATGTTATAACAACTTTGAAAGCTGAATGGTTATTTTATAATCCCTCAATAAGTATTTTCTACATTTTTGCATATTGCAATTTTTAATAAACTTTTTGGTTACTTTTGTTAAAACAAAGAAAGGTTAAGAAAATCAATCTGCTTCTTAACTGAATCAGTTAATGTGTTTCTTTGCTTAACTGAGAATCATGAGGATATTAAAGATCCTAAATATACGCACGATTCTTAGTTGGGAAACAAAGCCGCTCCTAAATATAAGCACCTAGAGATAAGACCGTTCTTAACTTCTAAACAGCTAGGGGTGTGGTTAGCATATTTCTTTAGGATCTGTGAATCTTACTTATCTTTGCTGTGAGTAAATTTAGGAACTTCTAAATGTTTCTAAAGTGTGATTCAGGTTCTGTGTCCAAACAGCAAATACTTCTCAAATAAAGTGAAGATTGCTCACTTGTCTCCAGAACCTATACCTAGAAATTTTTGCACCAGGGGCAAAAAGGAAAAATGGTGCAACCTGACCATGAATTCCAAACCAATTAAACCTTAAATATTAACTTATTGGTGCCCCCTTAGGCGTTGCGCCCTGTGCGGCCGTCCCCTATCACACACCCCTAGTTACGACCCTGCTGGCCCACTAGTAATCTCACGATTGAGCTTCTATCTTTCTGGGAATGTAACTCACCCTATACTGAACGCTGAAGCTCCAACCTCACATAAAATTCAACAACAGAATATAACAGCAATTTACTGCAACCAAGTTCGGGTAGCAGGTCACGGAGTGTGCTGGAGTGTAATAGCAGTCTGTATGCCCAGATGAGCTGGAGTAGCGAGTCCCAACGTGTGTTTACAAGGGGTAGTGCAATTGTGAGATTTCTAGTGGGGGGAGCCAGGGATAGGTTACGGACACTGATGCAGAAATCCTCACTTTGGACCATGTTCACATTTAAGAAGCTCCTGCTTCTTAAGTGCGGAATCTACCGAGAATTTACGCAACCTATTTACCAGTTTGTCTTTAGAGACCACACAGAGTAGTTCAGGAAGAAGGAGGCGTGCTAATGCCGTCTAGGGGAGGATTTTGTTAAAAGTGGGAGGGGGGATTTAGATTAGCTGGGAGGGCAGGGGGCAGGCGGGGAGAGCCGTTCTCCGTGCGTAGTTTCCCCCTTAAAAAGCCGTAAGTTGCCATAAGGTACCTAAAAACGGGGGGCGGGTTAGGGGTAGGACGAGTGAGTTAGGTGCAGTCCTGTCCGCACCTAAGTCACTTTTAAGTGTGAATGCAGTAATTTATTTGAGAAGTTCATGCTGTTTGGACACAATGTTTACTTTGAATGTGCAATATATTTTCATGTTCTCTTGTTAAGCATGCTTTTCTTATGAATCCAGTAACGGATGGTACTTTGTATGTACTCTAATTTACATTAAAATATACATAGGATGCAAGATACTGTGATCTCAGCTAGTCTGTTATTAACAGTATATTCTCTTTTAAGTCGTTGTGTTGAAATTTTTTAACATGTTTGATAAAGCTTGAATATTTTAAGGCATTTTTAGGTTTGCTTTCGGAGTGATTTATGTATTTATCATACTTACCACCTATTTATCATACTTACCAGTGTGCACCTAATACAGTGGATTTGAGAACCTTTTATGTTAAAGGTCCTCTGTTTGTACAAATCTGTTGTTTATCACTATTAGGTAGCCTGCTATAAATTGCTTTTGCGGTTTGATCTTATTTGTGTGCAAATAGAAATAATCCACAGTAAATGTTGTATGAAACACTGAAGGAAAGAATTCATTCATAACAGGAAAAAGAATTAGCTATGTTTCATTAAAGCTTAAGACAGACTACGTGTTATGGGCCAGATCAAGACCTACGGATGCCTTACGGGCGCCCAAGGTCATTACGGCTGGCATCTTAGCGGGGAGTGCATGCATACCTGATCGTAATGGGGCTTTCCCCGTCCCCTCATTAGCATGTCTATCTCCACCTTCACAGCGGTGATACGACGTGTAATGGGGGGGAAAGCTCCCTTTTCATAAGAGCTCGCGTACATAACGTTAGTTACGTATGCCGACACTTACAACATCATAAGAAGGTTGTGCGCATGCCTTCTAGACAGGGGAATTACGTATGCGCTGTACGTAATTTCCCTGTCGACCGTAGCCCAGGATCTGGGCCTATGTGTCTTCCATGACTTCCGTATTTCATGGACAATTCTAAGTTGAGCAAACTCTCTTTAACTGAAGTTATGGGTGTCTCAGCTTTCCTGGCCCTCAAAGCTGCTTGAGAGTCTTCAGTTAGGTTTTTGTTCGAGACACTTCACAGATACTGCGCTGACTAGGGTGGTCAATGGTTTAATCAGCTAATTTTAATGTCTTCTGGACTTCTCTATTACATGTGATGCTGCTGATCACTTTCTTCTTATTCAAATGTTACATTCCCTAGGTGTTCCAGACCCTGCCTTTTTGTGACTTACATTCTACAGTACTTACCAAATTGCTCTTTCAGTCCCCTCTCCATATCAGAATGCAAATGTGTGCAAAACGCACGTGCCGCACTTGCTTTCTGAAATGACATGTGTGAGACGTTGGATAGCTCACCTCTGGATGGGAGGCAATGTACAGGGCATAGCATGCGGGTTCAAAGCAGCCCTGTCTTCTGCATCTACCTACCCAAATACACTATGCAAATGAAAGGAACTAGAGTTTTTTTATTTAACGTATAAAATAATTTTTAAATAATGCAAACATTGTGGAAGATATGTTTATGTGCTAAAGTAATGAAAGAATCTAGCAGTGAAATCTTAAGTATGGATAAGCATTTCCAGCTTTAGAAAGTATTTTAAGTGCTTGAAATATATCACTTCTTGTATTCCCTGGACTTAGACATGTAGTAGATTCTGATGTTTTGATGTAAACATACCTTCAGTTTAGGATCAGGAGCATTGTCTTAGCACGCCCCTAATTTACATTCCTTATATTCCTCCATATGACCCTCAGAACACAGAACTCAGAAGTCCCAGGTGTCTGAGTTACGTTCTGATTTGAAAGACCTGCACGATCAAACAATATCGTGTAATTGCTTGTATGATCGTTTAAACAGGTTTTATAGACAGCTTAATGTGCCAAATGAACGATGCATCAGCAGATGCATCGAGGTAGCGTTCTGATTTGAAAGACCTGTTGATGGGTGCACTTCTCTTCTGTGCACACTCACAGAGAATCGTCACGTCTGTTGGCGAACGCTCACCTCTGGATTGGGTTTTCAGTGTTTGCTTTTCTGTATTTAGCTCCCTACTTCCCTTAAGGTGGGTACACACTACACTTTTTTCCAACAATATTCACTCCAATCAAACGATTACACGACCGATGCACACGATATTGTTGAAGTGTTTAGGCATGCACGATCAAACAATATCGTGTAATTGCTTGTATGATCGTTTAAACAGGTTTTATAGACAGCTTAATGTGCCAAATGAACGATGCATCAGCAGATGCATCGAGGTAGCCTGTCGTTACAAAAATTGGATTGGAGATTGGATCGTGGGAAACAAAGTGTAGTGTGTACCCAGCTTTAGATTTCAAAGTTTGTTCAGATTAACCTAACCACTGCTATTTGAAACCAAAAACAAAGCTGATAGGCCACATCCTGATTGCAAGATACATGGCTGGACCTGGCTTTACACAGTAACAGTATTGACTTTTCTTTAGTAAGAATATACTATATTGCTCTGTTGCTACCTGCATACCCCTCAAGCACCTTTTTTTTATCAGTTTGTATTGTTTTTTTGTTTTATTTTGGTCTTTTTCTGTCCCCATCTATCCTTTTTTATTACAAAACAAAATAGCTAAAATTTTTAATAAGTAATAATCCACTCTTTGGGGTAGATCCAGAGTTACGTATGCGAGAGATTTTACTCTAGCCGCTAGCTAGCAAGTGCTATATGTACATCAGCGGCTACGCTGTGTAAAGTTAAGGTAGGGTTTGGGAAACGTAAAAACGGCCAAAGTATGTACATGCGAGGGAAGTGCCTAGGGGAGTGCTTAGAAGGTACTCTAGCGTAAATACGCTACGCTATGAAACGTATTATAAGCCTAGCTCTGGATCCGACCTTTTGTTTCTTTTTGTTTTGGAGTATAGTTTTAATAATATGTATTGCAGTAACAGCAAAAACCAGTTATTTATATTTCAACCTGAAAATAGTAATTACCCACCTGATAACTATTTGTTCACAACACTCAGTAATCCATTAATCTTTCTGCCAAGAATTTATCCTTGATTTTGATCTATTCTTTGAGTCCCAAATACTATCAATATTTTTTTTTTTACATATACTGTATGGTAACCATCAGAACATTAACAGAATAGCCCATATCTAAAACAAAACACAGCAAAATCTCTCATTTGTGCACTAATGTTCTCTTGCATTGATCTTTGCAATGCTCACCTTATTAGCCTTTCCAAATTTAAAATGTATTCCCTTTAATTTATATTGCTACAGTAGATAGACTAGTAGCTAGACTTGCAAAATAATATTACAGAGCAGGTCCACAATGTCTCTCTATAGATTGGTTGTCTGTATTTTGCAGAGTAAAAAATAAAATACATTACTAGCTCACAAAGGACCGTATTCACACTTAAGAGTAAGTTAGGTGCGGACAGAACCGCACCTTAGTTACCCGTCCTCACCCTAACCTGCCCTCCCGTTTTTAGGTACCTTATGGCACTTAAGTGTGCCATAGGGCTACTTTATCTTACCATGCGTAGTTTCCTTCTTAAGAAGGAAGCTACACACGGAGAATGGCTCTCCCTGCCTCCTCCCCAGCTAATCTAAATCTCTGCCTCCTCCCACTTCTAACTAAAATCTCCCAGAGGCGGCATTAGCACGCCTCTTTCTTCCTAAGCGTCTTTAAAACTTTTCAAGACCGCACAGAGTCAATCTACATACCTAACTGGTGGAGAATGAAAACGCTAGTAGGTTCAAATAGAATAAATGTTGGGTAAAGCTGTAAAAGTGCAACGTGCTAGATGGATTTAAAGTGCTTATAATGCCAAGTTGATGATCTGTGTATAAATAAATAATTGCTTCACTTTATATATAAGAAAGAAAATAAGTGGTGTGCTAGAGTCGTTCTATAGAAACCACAATACTGATAGTAAAATGAAATCTATTTAATCAATTAGATAAAGATGTATAATATAAAATATGTCAGCATGTGTATCTAAAAGAAGCACAAGTACCAGCAATATACTTTTAAGCAGTTAAGTGCAATCAGCCCATATAAAATAATATAGGATATTCGAAACCACCAGAACACAATGTCAAGTACTAGCAGCTAAGTCGGCGTGGTGGCATGAGAACCGACCAGACACTGCTTTCTTCTTTCCCTTTCTTTTTTTATCCCGAGCCCTATGTGGTCTCGGGCTAAACCCACCCATTTTTGCTTTACAATTACAATATTATTATTATTTTTTTCCTATTAATATCATTATTATTATTATTATTATTATTATTATTATTATTAATATAACCCTCCAAGAAAGGTCATTGATTATCACTCCAAATTGATTTATATTAATTTATATTTATTTTTATCCTTAATTGCACATTCATAATTATAATCTTAAAATACAGTTTGGAACTGTCACTTATTTAATTATTAATTTTTTATTTTACTCCTATTCATTTATTACTATTTTGCTACTTCTTATTAAGATGTGATTATTATTACCTGAGATTAGTATTTCAGTTTTAATATGCTCATGGTTTACATATCCCAAGCATGTTTAAATTGCTCTACTGTATTGGCCTCAACCACCTCAGATGGGAGAATATTCCACTTATCTATCACCTTTTCAGTGAAGTAATTTTTCCGCACATTTCCCTTGAATCTACCCCCCTCCAGTTTATATCCATGGCCTCGTGTTCTATTACACCTTTTCTTTTGAAAAATGGTACCCTCCTCTAGCTGGTCACAACCCTTGATGTATTTGAAAGCTGCTATCATGTCCCCCCTCTCCCTTCTCTGCTCCAAGCTATACATGTTTAGTTCCTCTAGCCTTTCATGGTATGATTTGTTACAAAGGCCATGGACCATTTAGCCGGATAATTGGGATGGTTTATTATTAATTATGATTTAACTTGTATTTGTATTGTTTATATTATATCTATATTGTTCATGTTTATTTGTACCGGTTACCTTTTACCAAAAGTCCCGCTGGTTCTTTTGCTCTCCTGGATTGTATCTAGCCATTAAACAGTCTTCTCACATTCACCTGTTCAACGGATGTACCTACTGCTAGGGTATTTAAACCCTTCCTGTTCCTTTGTATATACTCCTTCTGATGAAATTGCCCCTGTCTGCAAAGAAACGCGTCAAGGCTCTCGTAAGGACCGAACGCATCACTCCTTGCTACTTTTGCTACCTCTACAGCACCAGCTTCTCTACTTGACAGCTTCTACCAAACAAGCTCAATACACGTGGAAAAGTATACCAGCTCCCTCTGTGATTTAGTCCATCATTTAAACCGCATAGCAACTTTGCCTTGGACACAATTCAAATCAGCTGGCTCTTTCACTTCACAAGCATCCGCGGGCTGCATTAAAGTGGCCGAGCAGCACTCTGTGTGTACACCTACGATGTGCCCTGGTCTTTAGTGACTATATTCAACTTTTTTTATCAGAAGCCCCTTCCTGACACTATTTATCACCGCACTTTATATGCGGTCTGGACACTGCACACTGCCCATAACGGCACATTCTAAGATCCAGACGGTCTATTTAACCCTAGAGTTTCCATAGCTCTCCACGCTGTTATAATTGGGAGATTGACTCGCCTGTGCGCTTGTCACCCACTTCAGCCCGTTCTCAACCACGCACATTCTGCTCACCACACTGTGGGATAACAATTGCTACACCGGAGAGTACTTGCCGGTCTTTCTGGAGTATACAATACCCTCATACGGTGGCCAACAACGATTGCTCTCTCACTAGCAGTGTCTGGTTGGTTCTTCTGCCATCACATCGACTTAGCTGCTAGTATTTGACATTGCATTCTGGTGGTTTCTAATATCCTGTATTATTGTATATGGGCTGATTGCACTCAACTGCTTAAAAGTGTATTGCTGGTACTTGTGCTTCTTTTAGATACACATGCTGACATATTGTGTTCTGTTTACCGTTGTATGAGCCTCATTCACTAAACGCGATTTTTTTTGTGCAAAAACGCATTGCGGGGCATCGCAGCCGATCGCCGCGATTGCCCCGCTATTTTTGTTGAAATTCACTAAGGTGCGATTTTTTCTAAACACACGCGATACCCCGCGATGCATTTGGGGCTTATTCGCGGTGATTTTAATGAAAAAATCAATGCGATTATCCCTTTAACTAATCGCGGCACATTGCGTGTGTTTAGAAAAATTTCTAAGTTCAGCATGTTTACAATGTGTATCCATGCTGTAGCCACTGAATTACAACGATCCTCAAAGGTGATCGTTGTAATTCTTTGGTTACAGCATGGATACAATTGTATCCATGCT
>WWET01009044.1:10099-28363 GCA_011038615.1 Limnodynastes dumerilii
GTGAGCATACTTCTCGCATGTAGTTGTTCCAATTAACTATGCTGTTTTCGCCCATGTTTAGCTGCTTCTGACACCATTTTATAGATGTCAGCTCCTCTGCCCAGCAATAGATAAACCTCAGGGCTGTTAAAAAGGGGGTCCTGCACCCATGAAACCAGTTGTCAGCCCTAACACTGGTTTTTTTCTTACATGTTTTTGTGTTGCAGCGCCACATATTCTCGCTGACATACAGTTTCATGTCATGGCCATTTTCACACTTCCTATTGCTAGGCAAAATGCCTCTTTCTTGAAAAAAGCCAAATGCCTCTTCCTCAGTCTGTGGCAAGTTAAAAATTGTTAACATTGTGGGTGGTATTTTTTGAGACAGGAACAGACAGGAACGACCGACTGACTGACTGACTGACGATATTTATTTGACAATGACAGAACTGACTGACTAGAATTCACATTTGCCGCCGCTCTCTTGAATACTGCACTCGTGCTCCATCTATTCGGCGCTCGCGAGCGCAGCAGCGCCGAATAGCAGGTTTAGGTTTGAGAATTCCATGTGTACGCAAATAACGTAGCGACGCAGCGACGGGGGCCGTGATAATAAAGAAGTACCTTTTGTTCTATGTGTAAAAGTAATATATTTTCCCTTCATGCAAAAATTGTTAAATTAATAAACACCCCTTACTTTGAAAAATGGTATAGCCGAGCTGTACACTTGCACCTAAAAAAGGTGTAAGTGCATCTCTGAATCAGCCCCTATAACTCTGCTTAGTGGCAAGGGGTAGCTTTAAATTAAAAGCAATCAAAGACATTTAAATATTTCTTTGATAATTTGCTACTAAGAAATAGAATCAATTGGACAGTACATGATCAAAGACAAATATTACTAAGATTTAACTTTGATTATAATGCATCTTACACCTTTATGCAGAGAAGAAGGCTATCATTCCAAAATCATTCTCATATTAGATCCTCTCATATCCTATCCATGAAACTGAGCTTGCCCTTGCACCAAGAAGAGGAATAAGCAATGCTAGCCCTCTTTACCATTTCTTTGGAGAAAAACAATAACACTTAAAAAAAAATTGCAAATCAAACCAAAATTTAAATATTTATTTTGTGACTAGCCACCCAAAACACAAATCAAAGTAAAGCAACACAAACAAAATGCATTCAAATATATCTAATTATCTACCACTCAACACTAACATCTATAGTAAAATAAGAAATCAGAGACATTGGGACTGATTCAGAGTTGCACTTACACCTTTTTTTTTAGGTGCAAGTGTACAGCTAAACCATTTTGTAAAGTAGGGGGAGTTAATTAATTTAACATCTTTTGCATGCAGGGAAAATACTTTATTTTACACATAGAACTCACACACTGCATATCTTTATGTTTATTCTATAAACTAGAATTGAGCTAAGAAGCTTCACCTCTTAATTCTAATTCTGGTTTCACAATGTAAATTTGCCTCCCCTTGCAGTTCAACATGGTATTGCTCAGGTCTACACTTGCACATAAAAAAGTGTAAGTCCAACTCTGAATCAGCCCCATTATCAGAATTAAATATTAGATAATCACAAATAAACACTAACAGCAATAGCATATAATAGGAACATAATCAAAGTTAAAAATATATAATATACTATACTTTGAAGCAACTGACACCACTAAGCAAAACAGGAAGCAACTGTTGACAATACTTCTAAATACTAATTAAGTTATTTTAGTCAGAGAGCTAAGCATGTCCTTGCTCCAAAGAAGATGATGGAACCTTCAAATGCCGGCCCGGATTCACACTACTGGACATATAGCATATTCGTCGTAGTGTACCGTTTTTTGCTACTGCGCATGCGTAGTCAATTTTTCTTAAAGACCTTATATATGAAATCTATGTAATGAAAACATACGTAGATTACGTAAAAAATTTACTACGCATGAGCAGTATCCAAAAATGGCACACTACAGACATATATGCAATACATTCGGTAGTGTGAATCCGGGCCGCCCTCTGTACCTCTGCTTCAGAGAAGAATAAACCTCAGAGCTATAAAGGAAAACATACCCTAAATATTCCTTTAATCATCCACCACTAAAAAGAAACAATCAGGATTTATAAAGAGACGTAAGTTAAATCAATGTGACTATGACTATGATACATACCTCTATGTGACAATGAAATTTCAATATTGAACTAATAGAAGACCTATTAAATTCTCCTAGACCTATTAATGAGCAAACCCTGACCACCAAAGGGAGGATCCACCCTCTCACAGCCCTCTATACCTCTCATTGGTGGCAGAGGGTAGCTTTAAAAGGAAAAACAGTCAAAAATCAATAAAATATTTATTTGATTATCTGCCGTCAAGAAATAACATCAATAGGACAAGACATGATCAAAGTCAAATACTACTAGAATTTAAAATTGATTATGATCTATATAACAGCATCTGTGCAGAAACAAGACTATAATTTCAAAATCATTGTTGTATTTAATGCATTATCCTAGCCATGGACTAAAGATTGGGCTTGCCTCCAAGAAGAGGAACGACCAGTCCAAGCACTCTGTGCTTCTTGGGAGAAGGGGTAACATTACTTCAAAAAAAGCAAAAACGTGAATCAAACCAAACCAATATGCATATATATCTTTATGTACAAGAATGAAACAAAGTAAAAAACTCCTGGACGGACACACAAACTATATCAATTAATGGTAAGTATATGAAAATGTCACTTGGAGTTCAGCGCTGCGGTCCTGAAGTTTGGCAAAGTTCGTTGGTAAGCGGCTCTTTGATGCAATGAATTCGTAGAAAGGTCCCCGTATACAATCAGTCTTTTAAATGATGTCCGTTCTTGTTTCTTTTCTCCCAGTGAAGCACTTAACCCCTCTTGGGGGGTGGGGGGGGGGAATATCAGGTGCTCCCCCCGAAGGGGTGGGGTATGAGTGGAAACAAGAGGACAAAAACGGGGATGAGTATATAAACAATTTATTAACAATGGGGAAAAGAATTTAAAACCAAAATGGGGCAATAATAAATATACTAAAAAATAAAAAAATAGACAAATATCAATAAAAAGCAATAAAAGCAGTGTCAGTGATGCGTACCAAAGTTGTTATACACAAATCCGATCTGCTAAGTGATAGTAAGGCTCCCGGGATACATCGCAGACACGGAGGTGGAGGGACGCAAAAACACCCAAAGGCAGGGGTCTACTGTGCAGCTGATCGGTGTTTTTGCGTTCCTTCACCTCCGTGATGTATCCTGGGAGCCTTATTATCACTTAGCAGATCGGATTTGTGTATAACAACTTTGGTACGCATGTTTCGCCGGCTGTCGGCTTTTTCAAGGGCTGCAACGGAACTCTGGTGCTGGGTAAGTGCTTATAAGTCCCCGTGAGCCAATCTCCATGCAGATCCCGCAATTAGTGAGATGGAGCACCTGAGTGCCACTTTACTGAAAACATATTGGAAAACAATAATATAGAAAAATATTAGAGAATTGTATTAGCAGATACGCTAAATCAACTAAGAGCCAATTGGTATATATAAATAAAGAAAGACAAAACGCATTATTCTTATAAGTTCTATTGATTGTGGCCAATGGGACGTTGTCATCAGAAGTATACACAATTTGGAAAATACATGAAAGCAGACTAAGTAATCACTACTGAAAATGCACCATTTGATCAAGTTCTAAACAATATGTAAATTCTTAATATGGGGTAGCATAAAAATAGTTCTATAGTAGAGTTAAGTAACTGTATTCAATTGGAATAGAATATAATTGATTAATCAAGGTCAATAATGTCATTGTAGTCCTTAAAAAATACAATTGTACCTCCATTGTTGGCATTTATACTTGGCACAATTAGACTGATAATAATGGGCCTGATCCAGAACAACGCATCGGAGCGAATTTACGCGTGGCGGAGACGTAAAATCGGCTATTTCTAAGTACTGCGCATGCGCACCATAGAAAATACGCTCATTAGCGTAGCGTAATTGTGAACGTATGGGCCATTCATGTAATTGTCACGTAAATACTTACGTGTGGGCGTGTCGATTTTACGTGAGTCAACAATACGTTCGTTTTACGTGCAGTAGGTGGAGGTTTGTATGCAAAGTGTACAGTATGGGCGTGCTAAGCAGCGTACGTTCACGTAGTCTATACGTCCGTTAGCGGATGTATGCTGTTACGCGAAAAAAGTTAAGGTAGGGTTTGGAAAGCGGAACTCGGTGAATTACGTACATTCAAGGGGTGTGCCTAGGGGAGTGTATAGAACATACGCGTGCGAAAATACGTTACGCGTGGAAACGTATCGCACACATAGTTCTGGATCTACCCCAATGACTTTATTTATACCTTTTTTAAAAAAGAAATACTGAAAAGGATTTGAACTCACGGATGGAAGAAAAACCAACAAATCAGAGCTCAACCCCTGAACGTGAACCATGGGGGCATTTGATACCAATGTTTGAAATTATCTTCATGTTAAGAATTAGAAAAATACTGTAGGACTAAAAAAGAAAAAAGGAGAGAGTTTAATCACAAACCATGTTTTTGTTAAATACAAATCATATCATGGAAATAATATAAATATAAACATGCCTAAATGGGCAGTCACATCAATACACCTGACCTAAATGTGATACATCAAAATTGAACTTACATATGCCAGGATTTTTATCTTGGAGACGTCACTAGCCCGAAAACCAATCAATGAGCCACAGGCTCATTTGTTACTGAAATGGACTCAATAGCAATTATGTCATTGAGACCAAAAGTACCATTATTCAAAATTATAAAGGACCAATTGACATCCAATTATTAATACCCATTCTCAAAAAGAGACACTAATGTGGATGAATCATCGTCAATAAAGAAACAAAGATATTGCTACCCATTATATTACATTAGAACCATAAGTATTCAAATTAGAAATGAAACAATGCAAATTCAATGTGATTGTAATAAAGGAGAAAAGTTCATAGCCTCATTCAGGCCAGAAGGTGAGGTGGTATTAAGCATAAAGATCCATTTTAATTCATGCTGGAGTAAAATGACATCAACATTTCCGCCCCGAATATTTGATTCAATTCGCTCTATGATAAACGCCCTCAGGTCAGATGGATTTGAATTATGGTGCAGCAAAAAATTATGTGCCACAGGAGATAAAATCTTAAAGTTATTCTTGTAACGTTGGCTATTTCGAATAGAACCAAGATGTTCCAGTAATTTTACTTTAAACTTGCGTTTTGGTCTTGCCAACGTACTTTAAGTGAGAGGGGCATATAAGTACATAAATTAGCTGACTGGTATTGCAAGTGCAAAATTTGATTATAGAATGGATATTTTTGAATTTATCCATAAAAGTCACTGTTTTCTCCATATAGGGACATGCTAGGCAGGAATTGCAGGCGTAAGAACCTTTTGATAGAAGGTTTATTCGATTTAGTGGCAAAAAAGTGACTTAACACCAAGCTGTCTCGAATGTTCTTAGGTCTACGCCAGCACATCGAGATCTTGTTACCTAAAACAGATTCATATATGGGGTTAGAAGAGGGAATATAGCTGTATTTGTCAAGAATGCAGGTAATATCTTTTGCTTGATCACAGTAATTCCCAATAAAACGAATAGTCTTATCCGTCTGTTGGTCTGATTTATTTTTAGGGAAAATTAAACTGTCTCTGGAAGTAATCAAAACTTCATTATACGCTTTCCTGAGCAGATTATGACTGTAACCTCTGGCCAGGAGACGTGTTTGAAGTTGTTTAGCATTTTGTTTAAAATCCATCATTGATGAACAGTTGTGCCTTAGGCGCAAGTATTTGCCCTTAGGGATGTTGTTTTTGACAGCTGGTGGGTGGAAACTATCGAAATGGAGAAGACTATTTGTGGAAGTTGGTTTCCGATAAGAATTTGTAATGATTTGTCCCTCTGTGGTGATGGAAATTGATAAGTCCAAAAAATCAATACTGGATTGACTTTTATGTACAGTAAGCTTAAGATTCAGATCATTGCAATTCAAAAATTCAACAAAAGAAATAAGGGTACTCTCATCACCAAGCCAAAGCAGCAGGATGTCGTCAATGTAGCAAAGCCAGACGAGAATACAAGACTGGTATAACTCGCTGGCCTCGCCAAAGACGACATCCTGCTCCCATTTGCCCAGTTGGAGGTTGGCATATGAGGGTGCACAGGCAGTACCCATGGCCGTTCCACGGACTTGAAGATAAAACTTATCACAAAAAGTAAAACAATTATGGGTCAAAATGAAGTCAAGAAGCTCAATTATAAATTAGTGGTCATTGTAAGAAAATGAGCAGTGGCAGCTAGTCCCTGTTCGTGTCTAATAGATGTGTACAATGACTCGACATCTAAAGAGACGAGCCATGTACCTGTGGAGACTGTTATATCTGTCAGATGGGGAAAGAGGTCTGGAGTATCATGCAAAACTGATGGTAAAGTACGTACTAATGCTTTTAGAAAAAAAACAGTATATTTGCTGGCGTTCTCCGTAAGAGAGCCATTACCAGATACATTCGGGCGACCTGGGTCAGGTGTTTTGATGTGACTGCCCATTTAGGCATGTTTATATTTATATTATTTCCATGATTTGATTTGTATTTAACAAAAACATGGTTTGACTTATTTTTGTGATTAAACTCTCTCCTTTTTTCTTTTTTAGTCCTACAGTATTTTTCTAATTCTTAACATGAAGATAATTTCTAACATTGGTTTCAAATACCCCCGTGGTTCAGGGGTTGAGCTCTGGTTTGGCAGTATGTTGGTTTTTCTTGCATCCGTTCAAATCCTTTTCAGTATTTCTTTTTTTTTAAAAAAAAGGTATTAATAAAGCCATTATTATCAGTCTAATTGTGCCAAGTTTAAATGCCAACAATGGAGGCACAATTGTATTTTTTAAGGACTACAATGACATTATTGACCTTGATTATTCAATTATATTCTATTATATTCTATTCCAATTGAATACCGTTACTTAACTCTACTATAGAACTATTTTTATGCTACCCCATATTAAGAATTTACATATTGTTTAGAACTTGATCAAATGGTGCATTTTCAGTAGTGATTACTTAGTCTGCTTTCACGTATTTTCCAAATTGTGTATACTTCTGATGACAACGTCCCATTGGCCACAATCAATAGAACTTATAAGAATAATGCGTTTTGTCTTTCTTTATTTATATATACCAGTTGGCTCTTCGTTGATTTAGCGTATCTGCTAATACAATTCTCTAATATTTTTCTATATTATTGTTTTCCAATATGTTTTCAGTAAAGCGTCACTCAGGTGCTTCATCTCACTAATTGCGGGATCTGCATGGAGATTGGCTCACGGGGAATTATAAGCACTTACCCAGCAACAGAGTTCCGTTGCAGCCCTTGAAAAAGCCGACAGCCGGCAAAACGCGCGTCGGACCACACACCTCCTCCTAGTGCACTGGCGGGGGTGCTTTTATGAATACTTTGATGACCACTGTTTTACTACTTGGGAACTCTTTTGTAATTGGCAGTATAGGTAAGGGACAGATACGTACATCGGAAGAGGTGAAGCGCTGGCCGTGAGGGCCGCTAATTGTCATACAGGGAAAGGTTCCTGCTGTTCCTTTTCCCTTTGTGTTCAGTTCATCTATTTTTGTACAATGATTGGTGCAATTTACTTCTGTGTTGCTGAGATTTGCTACTATGTAGTTCATGTAATTTATTTTTATTCCCCTCTAGTTTTTAACATATAATTAATAAATACATTTTGTATTTTATTTGATTCTTTGCACTTTACTGATTTCTTATGGAGATAATACAAGACTGATGTGCACCACTTAGCAGTTATTCTTGACCAGGCAATTTTAACCCATTTATTTGATCCGACGTTTCAGGGGGACTCACCCCCTTTCATCAGGGACATACAGAACAACAACACCAAGTGAATGATACCAATACATATAAACAATGAAGTGTAAAATTTACCAATCCCCTACGCGTGAACGCACCAGCGAGCTCGGCGTCCGCGGCATGACTAGGTACTTCCGGCATGTAGCAATGACGACACAGTTGTCAAGACAACCTGACGCTTAAACAGCTGTCAGCACCGTCAACCACGGACTCGCCAGGGCTTCTGTATGAAACGCACGCAACCATAAAAACATTTAAAAACACTTGGAAATGGCACAATATTACATATTATCAATGCATCAAGTACTTCAAATTAAACAAATTAATTCTATGTCACACTATAAAGAATTATAAACATGCAGTAACTAAAAACCGCTTTTGCAGATTTTATAAGCTGCCAACCACCCCCATGGCATCAGATAACTTATGGATTCGCTGTTACAAGTATACGTGAATTTGATATGTTCATCCATTTTGTTGATCCGATCCATATTGGCCTTAAACTGAGTACTCACCTACAGGAGGTGCCTTGACGCTGGGCAGGTGAGCTTAACCCAATATAGCTATATTGTGAACTAAACCTCCTTTTTATTTATGTGCAGACACATAGTGTTATTTAATGTATGTTTGGAGCGCCGGACCTCTCTTGTTCCTTGTATTTACATTGTGGTCACTTTGGTCCTTGGCTGCACCCCTATACTCTTTATCTACTTTTAAGACTTAAGACCTAGTTTTATGTCAAATTTATGCAGAAATACAGAAAATTCTGAAAGGTTCTGTATATATATATATATATATATATATATATATGTGTATACACACAGCAGGGGGCGCTTGCGCACTTACACAGATAAAATTGACTGGACACTAAGTATGAAATGTAAATGTTCAAGTTAAACGAAGTTACTTAGTTAATAAATTAATAGCAAATGAGTTGAGGTATCAGCGCAAATCTCAAAACCTTTAAAAGTATGCTCTTTTTTTTTCATCAATAATTTTTATACATTTTGCAAAAGCAAAAATAATAAACAGGGATACAGAAAAAAGAGAGGGGAGGGGGTACAATGCCTAGTAACATAGCTTACATTATACATATCATATGTGATACCCAGAGAAAAAACAAAAAAAACAAAAAAACAAACAAAAAGGGGGAAAGGGGGGAAGGGTCCATCTACGGTCTCTCAATACTTGTCCCATCAGGTATCTCCACCAAGTACGTCTGTATCAAAGTCCATTCAATGATAAGGGCCAATCTATGTCTCCGGAACCTCATTTAAGATCCGCTGCAGCAGGAAAATCAGAAGGTGAGACAGCCCGCTGTCTACCCTGCTGATAGACAAAGTCAGACCAAGACAATCAACGGAATTGTGGATTCGAGGCAGAGGCAGCATATTGTACACTGGCTGTTTCCATAGTGCAGTTAAATTTAATTTTGTCGCGTATTTTGGTTATGCTAGGTGGGCAAAGATCCTGCCAATGTTGGCCTATAGCAGCTCTAATAGCTATTAAAATTTGTCCCAAAAGGTATTTGTTCTCGCTTGGAAAGGTAGGAGGGAATAGGTGTAATAAAGCTACAGCCGGGTCAGGAAGGATAGAGAGTTTAAGTACCTTAGAGGCTAAGGCGAACACTTCCAACCATAGAGGCCTAATCTTGGGGCATGTCCAAAAGATATGCATGATGTCTGCCACGGATCCACACTCACGCCAACACAGGTTAGACACAGCGGCCCACATTTTGTGTAATTTAACAGAGGTAAGGTACAATCGGTGATACAATTTAAAGAACATTTTGATGTGGTTAGTACATCTGGAGCTTTTGGGTAAGCGTTGAGAGAGCTTAAACCACTGCTGGAGAGAGAGAGAAAAACCCCCAGGTCCAACTCTCACTGGACCTGCGCCCAGGATTTGACTGGGTTGGACGGAGTGATTATAGTCGTGTACCAGAAGGAAATTGCCCCTTTACTCCCACCCTTGGTGAGTCTATCCAATAACGAAGGAGGGGGAGGGTGAAGAGAACCTGGAGTCTTAAACATAGCGAGAATCCAGTGTCGTAACTGGAGGTATTGAAACGTAAGTGTCGGCAGGAGGTGGAATCTTTGAACCAATACCTCAAATCAGATAGCTCCCGATGTGACAAGCTCCGAGAGGGTTGTTATTCCTCTTGTTACCAGGCTTGATACCGATAGGTCAGGAATGAGGCTTGCTCAGACCGCTGCTAGAGAAACATTATTAGTAGGCAAAATTAAGCCTAGATGCATGGCAGCTACTCTATGAGCGAATCGGTGATAGACCTCAAATTTATTAGCAACGTTCCCCCGATTCGCCTTTGAAACTCAAACCAAGTCCGCCAGGGGGAAATTACCCAGAATGCTTCTCTCCTAATCTACCCAAGGTTTTTGCACAGGAGGGAGGGACCAGTCTCTCAACTGGGAAACGATAGATGCCGCATGATACGCTTCCAGGTCCGGTAACCCCAACCCCCCCATGATATTTAGATAGGGTCATGCGGTGAAAAGCAAACCTTGGTGCCTTCGACCTCCAAACATAGGACAACATTAACCTCTTAAATTTAAGTAGATCCTGTTTAGGAAGAATGTATGGGATACAGCGGAACAGATATAAAAGCTTGGGGAGAAGTGACATTTTAAAGCCTGCCACCCTGCCCAGTCAGGAAACCTCAAAGTTAACCCAGGAGCTAACTAGAGTGCTCAGCTGCGCTGCACTAACCCAAGTAAGACAGTGCTGAAGACTTCCAGGAGTATGGAAATCTGGCCTTTATTGACTCCAATACACGAGGGGATATGTTATAGGGGAGTGCCTCGGTTTTAGTGGTATTAAGTTTGTACAAAAGTATGCTCTTAATATTAGGAAACGAAAACCATGGTACAATGAAAATGATCTTCCCTTGTAAGGTGTCCTGCTGGATTCTAATATTCATGGTACCTTTTTCAGAAAAAGTCTTCAATATAAAGTTGAGAATGGAATTATATTCTTTTATATAATCCTATTGCATTTCTGGTGTTATCCAGTGACTTCTTCTTTTGTCTTTTTTTCTCTCCCGCTTTTCTCCGAAAAAAGAAAGAGATATCTCCTTGTGCAATACTGCAGGTAAGTTGTGAATATATAAACACGTCAATTTAATACTCACAAAAGGCCGTATTCAGACCACTGGACGTATTTCATAAATGTCCGGTGTTTACCGAAATTGTATTCTGCGCATGCGTAGTAATTTTTTAACGTAATCTATGTATCTTTTTGGTAAATTGCGTATATGCGGTCTTTAAAACTGCATATACGCAATCTACGAACCGAAAAGATACATAGATTATGTTAAACAATGATTACGCATGTGCAGAATACAATTTCGGGAAACACAGGAAGTATATGAAATACGTCTAGTGGTCTGAATACAGCCCAATCTCTCCCTCTTGTATAGTAAGTGTTGTATCAGTATCTTTTAGCCTTTCTTCTTTATTCTCCTATATGGTTCCTTTTAATTTCAGATTTCCAGTCCAACCGTCACCTCCTCTGTTCTCCTTCACGATTGATCTTTCCTTAAAGGGGGCAGGACAAGAAACACCCTCCTTGTGCAGCACTGTAGCTAAGTGGTGAGTACATATAAGCAGACTCAATACTCACAATCTCCCCTTCTTGTAAACAATATGTTTTTTCTCTCTATTCCAGATCCATCAGCAATTGAACTCCGGTCCGGGACCTCCTATGTTCTCCTCCACAGTCGATCTTTCCTCAAAGGGACAGAAGCACAAGACAAAGCCCCCCTTGGTGTAGTATCACCAACAAAGGTAAGTATCATAAGTGCAAACTACTACAATTTTCTTCTCTTGATCTTAAAACTCTGACATAAACTTTCTCCTTTTTCTATTGCAGCAAGTATCGCTCTGGCTATGAATCTACTTTCAAAGGTGAACTTCCTTTTCACAAAGCTCAGATGAAATCACTTATGATCTTGCTCAAATACATTTTTAAATATTCCTTTTTATTGAAATATTAATAAAATTATTATTTTAAAAAGCAGAAAAAAAACAAAAACAAAAAACTTAATTCATAAAACGTTGTTATTCATCTTAACAACCGTCTCTTGTTTATTTAGGGAGAAAAAACCCCTTAAGAAGGGGAACACCCTCTTAATGCCTTCTCCATACCTTTCCTCTAAGTTGACAAAAACTCCTCATACAACAATATAGGTTAAAGGGTCCTTATAACACCAAACATCGAGAGAGGGAGAAGAATGGAAATAGTCAGGCGGGGTTATACACACCTTCCAACGCGTTTCAAGTAATGAATGCTTAGTTGTCCATGAGAGTTCAGTACATCCAATGAAATTTTAGGGCAATCAAGGTATTCAAAAATCTTTCAACACTAGGGTCCAATAAGGTCCGCTGCTCCCCTTCTTTAGGGTGGCCTCTGGTACCGTCCAGAACTAGAAACAATATAGAATAGAACAAGGGAACGCCTAGTAGTGTATTAAAAGATGATTTATTTGAAACATTAAAAGTTGTTGGGTAACACCGTCGCTGTCAGTAGGTAGGACCTCGGTCTCATGAGCCATGAGTCCAAGGTCCTACCTACTGACAGCAACGGTGTTACCCACCTCATGTTGTTCCTGCCTGCAAATTCTGCCTTTATCACCCTTAAAACCCTGGGACGCCAGTCGATCTGTAGAATGGGGATGTACAGGCTATTACATACTACATGCTTTGACTGAATTGATTTTTGGTACAATTTCTATACAACTTTTAATGTTTGAAATAAATCATCTTTTAATACACTACTAGGCGCACCCTTGTTCTATCTTAATTTGTTTCTAGTTTTGGACGGTAACAGAGGCTGTCCTGAAGAAGGGAAGCAGTAGACCTTATTGGACCCTAGTGCTGAAAGACTTTGAATACCCTGATTGCCCTGACATTTTATAGGATGTATTGCCAAATCTTGGATAAAAAAGTAACTTTGTTCTACTTGAACGTTTACATCTCCTACACAGTGTCCATTTTACTATTTCTGTTTGATTATTAGACACAAGCGCTCCTTGCTGTATATCTATATATATGACAGCAGGGGTACTGTGACAACAACTATATGTTTGGCATCGTCCACTTTATAACAGCAAAAAATATAATTTTTACATTTAATATATAAAAAAAATAAACAAACAAATGAACAAATGACACATTATATACAAGCATAATTCATAATTAATTAATTAATTAGTTCCTTAATCCCCGATCTTCTTCCTGTGCCTCTTCTTGCTGCTCTCCTCCGTCTGTTCCTCTGCTCTGTTCCCTCTGCTCCCTTTGCAGAAAAGGTCATAACATCAGCAGTTAACCTGCTGGCACTGAATGGTCGTCAGGGTTAACTGATCGAGTTTGTTCTATTTGACAGGGTCATTAACTCACTCGTGTCATAAAGAAAATACTCACTGTTTGACATTACAAAAACCCTAAACCCTAACCTAAAAACTAACTACAACCCTAACTGTCATTAACTACCTTTAAATAATGAAGCTCAAGCAGCAGTTGGCAAGACAGAAACCCACATGGGTCCAGCACAGGGGCGGAACTACCATTGGTGCAACGGCACTGGGGCCCATGCTGATACAAGGGCCCACAGTCGTCATCACCACACCCCTCCCCTCTGTGTTACCTGGGATATCATCAGGGCCAAAGCATATTTTTTGCACCTGGGCCCACAACTCGCTAGTTCCGCCTCTGGTCCAGCAGCAATCACTTCTTTTCTCTTTTGTCCTGTCACTCCATCATGTATACCTCGCGCTCTGTCCTGTCTGCTTCTGAATTCATTTCTTGTTATTGCTGCTGGACACAACATATGTGCATAACACTCATGCACACATAACTTACGTGATAACAATCACACACAACACACCTTGTATGCCATACATACACATAACATACATTCATAATTCTCACACAACACATCTTGTATGCCTCACACAAACACACAATATATATGCATAACACTGACACACATACACACACAACACATTTTGTATACCTCACTCACTCAGACACATAACATCCATCCATAAAATTCATATGCTACAAACACTTCTTGTACACCTCAACAAAAACTTATTTTTCAACAACTGTTCACTGATTGGTTAACTGTTAGACACCCTAGTTATGGACCTGGTGTGGTCCCATAGTCATGTTTGTAAGCTTTGTTAGTTTGTGCACTAAACAATGATCCTATAGGTTATCTTGTTATAACAGCTAAACAAGAAATAGCGCTAAAAAAAAATAAGATTACATCATAAAGGGTTGCCATGACACTCAGCAAAACCACTGGTGCTGGCAGTTGGTCAGTTGGCAGTTGGTAAGTTGGCTGTGTGAGTGTGGGCTGCAAGTGACCTCTGCTCATTTCTATGGTTATATCAGCTGGATTTCCCATCACATACGCTAAGGTAATGTAAGGTTTATAGCTACACTGACAGATCTGTAAAATCCTACTAGTTGTGGTTATATATTTTCTTTTCTGCTACAACGCAACCGTAAATAATCATTATGGCTTGTAAACAGTATCCATATATAGTATAACTAGCTTACATTTTACTACAGCCTTTTCACAGATTTAACAAAATTATGGAAATTATGATACTATGTTTACTTAATACACTAGCTGTGTAGATTTATTATCTGTAACACAATGTATTATTATTATTATTATTATTATTATTATTATTATCATTATTATCATCATCATATTATTATAGGACTGGATCCAGACCCCCACACATTTCCCATACGTGCGTGAGACTGTAGGTCCGAGAGAGAGAGAGGGGAGTGCACGGCCCATTTCACTCCCCTCTCTCGTGCGGGCTTTATGGCAGCTTACACTGCCAAAAGCCTGCATTAACTCTCTCGGTCCGTACAAACACTGATCCACAGCAGTGTGGGAGCCCCCTCCCACACTGTACACTTTGCATGCTTCCCCCTGCCCGCTTTAGAGGGCGGACAGGAAGCACAAACAATAATATAAATATAGGGTCCTTTAAAAGCACTAAAATAAACTCCCGCAAAAACAGCTAACACACCCTAGAGGGTCCAAAAACCTCTAAAATATAGATATAAACAGGAAGTGGGTGTAAATGACAGCACAGAGAGTAAATAATATATTCACATACACAAATAGCACATGTACCTATGCGGCATACAGGTAAATAGAACCAACAAGCAGTGTCAATCCTTTGACAGTCACTAAAAAGTCCTTAGTATTGCCTTGGTATATAGAGTCTGGACAGTCTTTAAAAAGGACCGGATTCAGAGCTGCATGTGAAATTCACACAGATGCCCAGCGATTTAGTGCAACTGCGCATGCGCAAAAGGCGCAAGGAAGTCAGATTGCTGGCGGACTTTAGATTATCCGCCAGCATCTGATTCCGGCTGCAAAAAGGGGTGTGCCAGGATATTTAAACGAGAAAAGCACACCAGTCTGTACAAGCCCTACGCATCCACCATCTCAGGGATGGTGTAAGCGTAGGGGCAGTTCAGGTGAAAAAAAAAGGCCTTTTTAGTTAAAAATTTACCCCTTCCCCCGCCTGCCCTGCCGCCGCAACCTATGTTTAAAAAAAGGCACATCCGACTTATTAAAAACTAGTCGGAGCCTTAATTGCTACGACCGTATTTTTTATTTTTTTTTAACCTAAGTAAAAAAAAAAACCCTTTCCCCCCACCTGCACTTCCGCAACCTATGTTAAAAAATGTATTAAATAAAGTCCCGGCCGACGGCATACTGCCGCTAGTAGAACTACAGGCACAAGCATGCCCATGAATGACAAGGCATGCTTGCGCTTGTAGAACTACTATCGCCAGCATGCCCTGCCCCAAATCCCTACACATGCCCATTTATTTAAAAAAAAAACATACGGTGCCCTCTCCCCCAAAAATTTGAAAACCTTCATGTGCCCTCCAAAAATCCAAATAAAAAGAAATCATTCCACAAGTTCCCCTCTCTAAAAAAAATGCCACAAGTGCCATTTTAAAAATAAAAACATATGCCATAAGTGCCCCTTTAATATTAGAATAAATATGCCACAAGTGCCCATTTAAAAATAAAAAAATATGCCATAAGTGCCCATTTAAAAATAAAAAAATATGCCATAAGTACCCCTTTATTAAAAAATAAAAATGCCACGAGTGCTCCTTTATAGCTAACTAAATAATGGCACAAGTGTCCCTCTAAAAGTGAAATGCCCATATACATCCGCATACTACTCTGAGTAGCACCCTACGTGCTATTCAGAGTGGGCTATAGGATGCACGGAAGTGCATCCTTGAATAGCCCGTAGTCAAATTAGCCTGTGCGATTCCGCATCGCACAGGAACGGATCTCTGAATCCGGTCCTTAGCCTCAGATGTTCTTTTGACCACAGATAATTGATCCAATTAATGAGAAATCCCGCAGATGAAAATGGGAAGAACTAAATAAATAATAAGAGGTGCCAGAGAAGAATTAAAATAAATAATTTTACTAATCACAAAAATATAAAACTAATAACAAATCGATACAATAGCTAAAACATAAGTTAGTCCAGTAAAGGGCTGCAGATGATAAAAACCACAATAACCTTCATAATTAAAACCAATATAGTGTTTATCCAAGGAAAACAGTCTCCTACCCAAGTGCACTGTGCTCGGGAATAGATAGCAGCTGAAATGGACGTCCGGACTGCCGATGGTGAAAAATCTGGTCCCGAGTCCTGGCAACAGAGGAGAGAAGGCTCTGGCGGAGGATTCCTGGCGGACGGGAAGCACAGCTCATTTACAGTGAAATGGGCTGGGACGGAAAAAAGAACCTTCCAATTGTTTATACGCTAGGGTTACTATAGTGATCTTAGTGTAACATCTGTAGGGCGCATGCACCCTCCAGTGAAGTCAGGCCACTTACGCATTTTACGTGTGTAAGTGACCTGACGTTATCAGGTACGGATTCGGTGCACCATTACTATTATTATTATCTTTATTATTATCAAATTATTATCCAAACTTCTGCTGCTTATGCAATCATAACAGAGATCAGAGTGGGATTTTGCTGCATCCTAAGTCCCATGTAAGTGAGGGGTTACGTATGGACAACCATAACTTCATATTTCCGCACAGTTGCCAGATAAAATGGGGATGGTGCAGATGTATGGATAATATGTAATGTCTGTAACCAGACCTTACCACACCTCCCACCCTGCATACACATGGTACATATCCCGCACCACCATCGCATACACTTTCATTACGGATCAGGACCCTAATAATCTAAATAATGAAAGTGTGTTGTAGGCGCACAAGTAAAATACCATCATTTTTAACACCTTGTGTGCGGAAAACAAGCATTTTACTAACGTCCGGATCCAGTCCAATATTACTACAGTGACAGGTGCAATATACTGTATAGTAAATGACAGTTATGTAGCAATATTTGTTTTTACAACTAATGGGTGATTATATTTTGTATAATGGATTTAATCTTTGCAGTATTGTTAAAAAAAAAAAGTAACATTTTTTATTCCAAATGAACTTTAATGAAACAAATAATAAAGGGTTCTCCGTAGGGGTTTGGAAAGATGGTACAGTCTGGAGTAAGGACTTTCCTATTCTCTACAGTTTGTGTTATCTCTGTTATACCTTTTCTAGGCAATGCTACTACTCCCTGGTGTTTCAGAAAAGGCTGCTATGTCCCCATTAAGTTGAGAGAGCAGTGTTTTGCACCCTAAAGGCCAACAAAGCATCCATTGAATAAAGGCTAACAAAGAGGGGACTGATCTGCTGCTTGATATTCCAGAAGCAGTAGCAGAAATCCAGGGTAGAGGAGTCTCCTGTTCCATTATCGACCATTAAGGACTGCTGTGGGTTCTAGAGACACTCCTTCTGGGGAACACAGACAGAGATGTCCAAAGGCTTTAGAAGGGACTACCCTACATAACACATTATACTTCAAAGACTGAATCATAAAGCTCGAGCCAAGGATACTCCAAATGGTATGTGATTTTTATGCTAGATTTTACAAGACATGTATTACTATCACCAAGAGTGCTTAAAAAGTTCATTTGGAGGTTTCATTGGTGGCAGAGTTTTCCCAATCTTCAAAAATGTCTATATTGTATATAAAAAGACTGTAGTTTATCATTTGGTGAACTGCTGTTACTAAACATGAATCACCATTACGTCTAAAAGCTTTATATAGCCTAGAAAACACCTTGGGGTAGATCCTGAACTACGTTTGCCGTACGTTTATTCGCGTAGCGTATTTTCGTGTGCGTACCTTCTATACACTCCCCTAGGCACACCCCTTGAACGTACATATTTTGTCAAGATACGCTT
>WWET01009045.1:402-20276 GCA_011038615.1 Limnodynastes dumerilii
TTTGTTGTTGGTGACACAGGATGACAGAGAAAGCTGCCTGGCATCCTTGGTCATGCTGGTGCTTGCAGCACTACAAGCATCAGCATGCCCTATACTTTGCAAATAGTTTTTTGGGGGGGATTCGGCACAGTATAGATTTTTTTACTGTTGTCATAGCAGTAGTAAACAAATCTATCCAATCAGATGGCAATGTGAAACACCCGAGTTGATAAACAACTCGGTACCTTTCACATTGCCACCATACCAGGATAGAAAACGAGAACCCCGGGACCTTTCACATTGCCACTCAACCTGGGTAGTTTGAGCCTAGTCCCGGAAATTTGTATTTTAGTGGCAATGTGAAAGGGGTATTAGACTTAACCTAGGAAACATCCACTCTTAACTGTTTGCAATAGGTGATTCTCTAATTCTATATGGTCTTGCCCAAATGTAACATTCCAACTTAATTAGAAAAAAATGTACATTATTATTTGCTTTTATTTAAAGTGAATAAAGAGATTTGGATGAAAGATATAAAAAAAAAATAGTGTGCGCCGCCCGGGAATCGAACCCGGGTCGCAAGAATGGGAATCTTGCATGATACCACTACACCAGCGGCGCTGACATAGCAGATTATTTTAGAGTTAGGCTCAGCACAGTGGAAAAGCCTTGAAAGTGCTGGTGGCTTGTCCTTTAGGTGCAAATGTGTGTAAATATTGTTGTGAATTTTATTTTACAGACAGCAGTTTTAGTTTTTGAATTGTCGACACCTACTACAGGCGCTACATAATGGATAAATATGTACTTATTGTTAAAATAAAATAAATAATTATATAGGTATTTATTTAGTATGGCAGAAGGAGATGGATGTGAGAGGGCACACAGAGTTCAGGGTGGATGAGAGGGTGTATTATAGAGGGCTTTAGATTAATATGTAAAAAGTGTGTGTCAGCGCTGCAGCCGCACCACAAACCACAGCTGTAACAAAGTAAACCTCCTCCACTACAATGTAACCAGAAACAAAAAGGCCATAGACAGCGCTGGGATATGGTCAAAAATAAACAAATGATTGAACCTATATGACTATAAAATAATCACTTGTGATGGTTGAAAGTTAAGATCAAACACCAGTACATTTAACCAATGTATATTTAAAATAAATAAATAAACCACATAAATGTGTTAAAGATGTACGTATGACAGTATTAGCAACAATAAAATAAAAATCGGTATATAACTCTCATCAGGTGGTTAGACACTGTAATACATTGTATATGGTATAAAGATGGTCACTTGCAATTTCAAAGGCTGGACCTGAATGCTGTAACAAAGTCAATGGAGATCACAGCACTAAGAAGCAACATAATGTAATATCCACAAACAGCTTCACTGTGTAGCTTGAACATAAAGGAGAGAGCAAATCAATTCAAATGGAGATACTTGCAATTCATTGTACAGGAGATTGCTGATAGTTTAGAAAGTCAAAACAGTTGTTATAAAGAATGTAAACTTGCTTGTGGGACGTTACCCGATTTGGTTAAGCAGATCAGTCTTTTTCACCCCTTGGTAAAAAAAAGGGGTATACAGGACTCCCTGCACCAAGGGGGGATAAAGACTCCATTTGAATTGATTTGCTCTCTCCTTTATGTTCAAGCTACACAGTGAAGCTGTTTGTGGATATCATATTATGTTGCTTCTTAGTGTTGTGATCTCCATTGACTTTGTTACACCATTCAGGTCCAGCCTTAGAAATTGCAAGTGACCATCTTTATACCATATACACTGTTTTACAGTGTCTAATCACCTGATAAGTTATATACCGATTTTTATTTTCATTTTTTTTATTGTTGCTGATACTGTCATCTGTACATTTGTTTGACATTTTTACTAACAAATGTATGTGGTTTATTTATTTATTTTGATTAAATATACATTGGTTAAATGCACTGGTGTTTGATCTTAACAAGTGATTATTGTATAGTCATATAGGTTCAATCATTTGTTTATTTTTGACCATATCCCGGCGCTGTCTATTGCCTTTTTGTTTTTATATTAATATGTACATGATTATTTTCTTTTATTTAAAATGAAACACTTGCTGATAAAATTTATAAAAAGTGTGCGCCGCCCGGGAATCGAACCCGGGTCGCAAGAATGGGAATCTTGCATGATACCACTACACCAGCGGCGCTTTCCTAGCAGATGCTTTGGCATCACCACAGCAGAAAAAAAGGCTTGAAAGGGCTGGTGGCTTGACATAAATCTGCAAATGAGTGTAAATAATATTTGTGAATTTTATTTTACAGACCGAATGGCATATTTAGTTGCTAATGGCATTTTCTGGGGTGTTGCTGGGGCATTTTTTGTAGGCCAATGTTTACAGCAATCTTAGTTTTTGAATTATAGACACCTCCTACAGCCGCTACATAATGTCTAAATGTGTACTTTTTGTTACAATAAAATATATTTATTTAGTATGGTGGAATATTGAGAGGGCAAGCAGAGTTCAGGGTGGATGAGAGGGTGTATTATAGAGGGTTATAGATTATTATGTACATGGGCCTGATTCACACTTAAGAAGTTTCTGCTTCTTAAGTATGTATTTAGCCGAAATGACCTACTGCACATGCGTGGTAGGTAATTTACGCTATCTACGTAGCAGATCGGTACGTAGATAGCGTAGATGCGGTCTTTAAAAACCGCACAAAGTGATTTACAACCAAAGAGGCGGCATTATGCGTTTTTAGGAAGAAGTGGGAGGGGGGAGGGGAGGCGGAGAGGTGCCATCTCACCTCCCCAACCACCCACCTACCTGTATAACATTTAAGGTCACTCCATTATTCTTTCCTCCCCACCATAAATATGCCCACTTAATCCCATCTACAGTTCACCGAAATTGACTTATCCAAAGTCATTAATGATCTTCTCTCCAATAAATCTAAAGGCCACTTCTCATACTCTCTTGGCCTCACTGGCACTGTCCACTCTTGGGTCTTCTCTTACCTCTCTGACTGCTCCTTCTCTGTCTTCACCCCTAACTCTTCATTTCAGTAGGTGTCCCCCAAGGTTTGTTCTTAATCCCCTTCTCTCCTCTCACTACCGCACCTCTTTGGGCAATCAGCTCTTTCAACTTTAATTACCATCTCTATGCCGATGATACTCAAATATACTTCTCCTCCTCCAACCTCTCCCCCCTTAAGTCTCAGAATGCAACACATCCATCTCCACATGTATGTCCCAGCGTTTCCTACTTAATAGAGCTCATATCCACTATTGTAGGGGAGAGACAGAATTTACTAACTCAGCTCTAAAATACCACTTAAAAATTAAGTTTTGTTGCTGCTCCTGAATATGAATCGGTCATTACAGCAACGATCAAGAGCTGCCCATATCGGCAGATACAGGACAAGCCACCAGCCACTTTTAAAGCTTTTTCTGCTGTGGTGATCCTAACTCTAAACACATCTGTTATGTCAGCACCGCTGGTGTAGTGGTATCGTGCAAAATTCCCATTCTTGCGACCTGGGTTTGTTCCCGGGCAGTGCACACTTTTATTTCGTTTATCAGAATGTTTTTCACTTTAAATAAAAGCAAATAATAATGTACATGTTAATCCAAGAAACGTGCTCAATCAGAAAAACCAGAAAGTTTGTAGAGTTGCTATTACAATGAGTCAATAGTCCAGTCCACAGAAGAAAGCACCAGGTCTGTTAATACGGGTGCAGCAGCTCCTCTCAACGCAACCAATCCCACATCAGTTGTAAATAGCGGCTATAATCAATCATAAATAAGGCGCCTCATGGTGTAAATAAATTCTTTTTAATGATACAAAAAAGGTTAAAACACAGATATTCCACAATTAGTGGAATGGCTCACTGTTTCAGCGGTTAGAGGTTCCCAGCGTCCCAGGCACTCCTTACTGCAGCTTGTTCGGAGGTGATGCTAGTGATCGAAGTGGATCCTAAGGCGGAGCCTAATTTTTGATCACTAGCATCACCTCCGAACAAGCTGCAATAAGGAGTGCCTGGGACTTCGGAAACCTCTAACCACTGAATCATTGAGCCGTTAACTGCGGCTTTTCATTGTGCTATTAGAATCACTTTTTGATACCACTAATTGTGGTACACTTGTATTTTAACCTTTTTTTGTATCATTAAAAAGAATTTATTTACACCATGAGGCGCCTTATTTATGATTGATTATAGCCGCTATTTACAACTGATGTGGGATTGGTTGCGTTGAGAGGAGCTGCTGCACCCGTATTAACAGACCTGGTGCTTTCTTCTGTGGACTGGACTATTGACTCATTGTAATAGCAACTCTACAAACTTTCTGGTTTTTCTGATTGAGCACGTTTCTTGGATTAACATGTACATTATTATTTGCTTTTATTTAAAGTGAAAAACATTCTGATAAACGAAATAAAAGTGTGCACTGCCCGGGAACAAACCCGGGTCGCAAGAATGGGAATTTTGCACGATACCACTACACCAGCGGTGCTGACATAACAGATGTGTTTAGAGTTAGGATCACCACAGCAGAAAAAGCTTTAAAAGTGGCTGGTGGCTTGTCCTGTATCTGCCGATATGGGCAGCTCTTGATCGTTGCTGTAATGACCGATTCATATTCAGGAGCAGCAACAAAACTTAATTTTTAAGCGGTATTTTAGAGCTGAGTTAGTAAATTCTGTCTCTCCCCTACAATAGTGGATATGAGCTCTATTAAGTAGGAAACGCTGGGACATACATGTGGAGATGGATGTGTTGCATTCTGAGACTTAAGGGGGGAGAGGTTGGAGGAGGAGAAGTATATTTGAGTATCATCGGCATAGAGATGGTAATTAAAGTTGAAAGAGCTGATTGCCCAAAGAGGTGCGGTAGTGAGAGGAGAGAAGGGGATTAAGAACAAACCTTGGGGGACACCTACTGAAATGAAGAGTTAGGGGTGAAGACAGAGAAGGAGCAGTCAGAGAGGTAAGAGAAGACCCAAGAGTGGACAGTGCCAGTGAGGCCAAGAGAGTATGAGAAGTGGCCTTTAGATTTATTGGAGAGAAGATCATTAATGACTTTGGATAAGTCAATTTCGGTGAACTGTAGATGGGATTAAGTGGGCATATTTATGGTGGGGAGGAAAGAATAATGGAGTGACCTTAAATGTTATACAGGTAGGTGGGTGGTTGGGGAGGTGAGATGGCATTTCTGATGAATACTATTTTAGAGTTGACTAAAGTGGGGAAGGCAGAGTCTGAGATGGAGAGTGGGAGTGGAGGAGGTGGGAGAGAGTAGAAAATGGCGAATATTCAGCGGGGGTTGGAAGACTGATTTAAAAAAGGATTGCTTGGCAAGGGCAGAGTTGAGTGAGGAGAGAGTCTGCAAGGGAGCAGGACATCCTCCAGAGGCGTTCCACAGTGCAGGGGCTTTTTTTATTTTATTTTAGTGACTGGGGATTGTCAAGGTTGGGAGTTAGTATGGCGGAGAAGGAGATTGATGTGAGAGGGGACACAGAGGGTGTCATTATAGAGGATTATTTGCTTTTATTTAAAGTAAATATACATTTAAAGTGAAAGAAATAAACATGCACCACCCGGGAATCGAACCCGGGTCGCAAGAATGGGAACCTTGCATGATACCACTACACCAGCGGTGCTGACATAACAGATGTACTTTTAGAGTTAGCATCACCACAGCATAAAAGCCTTGAATGTGGCTGGTGGCTTATCCTATATCTGCAAATATGTGTAAGTAATGTTTATTTTATTTTACAGACAGAATAGCATAGTTACTTGCTATTGGTAGTTTACTGGGGCCAATGGGCTTGGTCCCGATTTAAGAAGTTTAAAATTAAAGAGAGGAAAGTTACTCCTGGGCTAAACCATGTTGATTGCAGGGGAGTCATATTTCATCTGTTGCAAACAGTATTAGAGTTGAGAGGTGATGTTTCCTATCCCAAGTCTACATAACAGTGTGATAGTAACGCTGGTCAGTAACTGTGTGCAGTAAGCAATTCACAGCTATATCCCTGCATGCAAAGAATACAATTACCTTGACTCCCCCTGAAATCTGCACGGTTTTGCCCAGGTGTAACCTTAATTTCAAGATCCTTCTTCAGTCTGAATCCAGCCCAGTGTCACAGCAGGAACTAGTTTTAGGTTTCTTATCACTACTACATAGTAGTGTGTAAATCCTTTAAGAGCTAATTATGCTCTATAAACGCTAGCCTACTAGAAAGATCTAATAGTAGCCTGGTGGTGGCTGCAAGAGATGAAACCCACCCCTGCCTGCACTTTTTCAGTATCCAGATAGCATGGTCGTCTTTAGATTCTCCAGTTTCAACTGAGCTGTGTAGATGGCCAGTGCTGGAACAATTGCAGGCTTGCTGTAGCCTGTGGAAATAGGTACCTCTAAAGATGGCCATACACTAGAGCGATTATTGAAAATAGCATGAAATCCCTAAAAATTCACAATTGTTCAGCTAGATTCCCAATCCATTTCAGCAACATACACTGCACTCTTTTCAGATGATGATTGTCAGAAAATGTAAAAAAAAAACAAAAAAAAACCACTAAGATTTCTTATGTTTTATTGTCCCTTAAAAAAAATAAAAAATCGCATTTGTCTATATGTGGTGCACTTGCGGGTTACCATGGCAGTGGCTTCATTCCGGTGACAGTGTCTGCTGCAATTGCTAGTTTACAGGGGATGCTGCTTGTGGCAAGGCACGTGGGCAACTGCGGCTGGCGCCGGTCCTGTGCTGTGTGGGTTGGCAGTCAATGGCATGCGGGGCTGTTCCTAATGCGAGGCAGCGGTCGGTTGGGAGATCGGAACACACTGTGTGGCATAAGGGGAACTTTGGGAGGAGCCTGCAGGGTATAAAAGGGGAAAGTAGTGTGTCAGAGCGGGTTTTGGTAAACAGTTGGCGAGTGAACTGGGCGACTGGGGTGCGTAGCTGGAGAGAGAGCATTGAAGGACAGTCTGAGGAAGTGGAGCTGGAGATTGCGGGGGTATCGGAGGGAGAAACCTTGGAGCTGAGGCGCAGAGTTTAGGATCTCCTCTGTTTAAGTATAGATCCACATTGTTGACAGAGAGGTGGCTGCAGAGTTGAGGTGGAGTCAAATTGAGTGAAAAGGTGTCTTGAGCTAACTGAACTATATTGGGCCAGCGGATCTAGATCAGAGGTTAATGTGACATATGGTAACTCATTTATTGTTAGAAAACGCAACACTGCTAAAGAAATTGTCCAATTGTCCTCAGATTATTGATGCTATCACTTCATATTCTGACAGGTTGGATACATGTTAGAAAGAAGCAGAACTGTAAAAGGACATTGTATAACAACACAGGCTATTATATAAACGCTGCTTTACCATCTACTTGACCGGATACAAGTTTAATACACAGCACTGTGGAAGAAGATTGAGGACCGGATCCAGACCTCCGCGTGCTTTCCGTGCGCGCGGGGGTCTGAAATTACGCGAGACAGAGGGGAGTGCACACCCCCTGTCACTCCCGTCTCGCGTGTGGGCTTTATGGCAGCTTACTCTGCCCTAAGCCTGCCTTAAATGTAGCATGTAGTTTAGCGGTCCAAAGCGGGCGGAAGGGAAGCACAGCCCATTTCCTCGGAAATGGGCTCGAATGGAACAAAGTTCAGTCCGATTGTTGCTACGCTAGCTTTATTAAATGTGAATCCGATCCTCTGTTGCTAATTCCTCTCCCTATGCAATCAAGCATCTGACTTGCCTTTCTAATCACATGTATTCTCAATGTATGTATTATTATCATTGTTATGGATGTCGCTAGGATTACTATAGTATGCGCCCTTCAGTTCAGTCAGGTGATTTACGCACCTTGCGTGCGTAAATCACCTGACGATCTTAAATCTGGATCCGGTCCATATATTTTAACTAAGTATATAGAACAAATACAGTTTTGCCATCTACCTGACCGGATACAATTAATATTAACCAGAATTGAAAAGGAAAATATATAATTTAATTCAGTTCATTAAATAAACGCAGCGATACAGACTGCCAGGTTGGATACAAGTTTAATGTTTAACATAGTTTCTGTATGATTGGCTTTTGTATATTTTTGGATATATGTATTCTGAAACTGTGTGTGTTACTTTAACATAGCTTATATTGAATGTTTGGAAGATTGCAATTGTTATTGGAGCTGAGCTGTGTGTAAGTAACAATTGTAATTTTTGTTCTCAATCCGTTCTAAGAAGAGCAGAAAGAAAAATTATTGTCTTCAATTGTAACTTATTATTTGATAGTTGTACAATTTCTTAATTGATGTCTGTGGCTGGTGTTTAACAAAAGCCTTATTTAAAGTTTTAATTATTTGTTGAACAAGCTAGGTTTCCTGCAAACCTAAAACAAGCTAAGATTCCTGCTCTAAAGAACCCAAAAGGGAAAATATTAATAAAAACAAACTTATTAAGCTTTATACTGGTGTTAGGTCTCTTTGAGTTTTCCTTCATTGTCCTCAACTCTCTGCAACTTAGAAGAAAAATACCAACAGTACCGTTCAGGTAAATTCTACTCTGTACTCTAAGGCGGGTGCTACACATACACCCGCCGATATTTTTCATTTCTCATACTAACGTCACTAGCGTTATGTCGGCAAAGATTTAACAATTATTGAGAAATGCTTTGGCCCGATTTAAATCAAACGTTAAAAGATCAAATAATCATTCAAAAGGGGTTCTTGGACGATTATTGGATGATCAGCGAAAAATCATTACCATACACTTGAAGGATAATTCCACCAATAACACAATAATTGCAAGATAGGGCCAATAATCGCTCTATTGTCTTGCAAATTTAAATCACCCATTTAGAGATTATATTGTAATCCAAGGTTTGAAAACGTATGTTTAATCTTATATGTGGTAACCTGGACTATGAATGGGAAATGAATTTGGCTGTCTGTCTAGAGAAAGTTATTAGTGAATAGTGTAACAGTTTTAATTTTTTAAAAGGATAATTTACAAAAGAATAACATGAAAACTGATAATATTATATGATAGTAACTACATTGGATAAGGTTTATTATTTTTCAATGTGTATAACCTTGTTCTAGTTTCTCAAGGTTGCTGCAGCTGATCAAATGACATTCTCCAGTGTATTTTAACATTTTAGTGCACAAAAGTATGTATTCTAACATCTGTGTAACTTTTCCAGCGGTTGTGGGAGCTGGAATCGGAGGCACCTCTGCAGCATACTTTATACGTCAGAAGTATGGGAAACATGTACTAGTTGACATATTTGAGAAGGGAAAAGTTGGAGGTCGTCTCTCGACATTGGAGATGGAAGGGAATGAATATGAAGCTGGGGGCTCAGTGATACACCCTCTGAATCTTCACATGAAAACCTTTGTCAAGGAGTTGGGTATGTACCATCTGGCATTCTAAGAAGTGACCAGTTTTTAAATCCATTTTACATATATGGTTGTATTTAAGTAAAGCAAAGGAGCTTTAGTTGTTACTATTCTAGTCTTTTTTAAATTTTTTTTATTTATGTCTCCCCCCACCAACAATGCGTAAATGGGCTTGCACAGAGATGTCACGCCCTATTATATAGAGTTATGTATGATCAGAGTTGCGTTGTGTAACCTCTTCTGTGCGCTTGCGCAGTGCATTACAATAGCCAGATTTACACATGCGTAAATTGCTTGTCGTTATTAAGTCTGGATCAGGCCCAATATGTGTTATAGAATCCTTTTAATGTTAATTTCAGTTATTCAGTTAGATCACTAATGCCAGTTTACCATCACCATCTATAAAAGCATTTTAAAGGATACCTTTAGCGAACACACAATAACGTTTGATCGTGCATGCATACACACTTGAACGATATTATGTGAATCGGATGTTTGATTGTACCTAGCTTAAGACATGCTAACATTAATAAAAATAATTTCCATAGGTCTCCATACTCGCTCACCATCTGGAAATCTCGTGGGCATTTATAATGGGGATGAGTTTGTTTTTCAAGAGAGTGAATGGTACCTGATCA
This sequence comes from Limnodynastes dumerilii, assembly GCA_011038615.1. Taxonomy (NCBI): domain Eukaryota; kingdom Metazoa; phylum Chordata; class Amphibia; order Anura; family Limnodynastidae; genus Limnodynastes; species Limnodynastes dumerilii. The sequence continues at coordinate 10,400 of WWET01009045.1, forward strand.
ATGTGATAAAAATGCTGTGGAATTATGGACTGAACTTTCTGCGGATGTACATGTGGGTAGAGAACATTTTGGATAAATTCATGAGGTATGTGAAATCATTTAAAATGTATTTTTAGTCATAAGTTTAAGGTTATTTTGTTGTTTTAATTTGTTATAAATAAATGTGTGTACATTTTTAACAGCAATCTTAAAATGACACTTCAAATAGAGGGCGGATTCATTGAAAGTAGAACTAATCAAAAGCTGGTCGTTCTATAGTAAAGCCCCCATTCCTCTGATAACAGATAAGAGGGTGGAGAAAGATCACCAATGAGCATAGAACATAGACTTTTTTTGGCTTAATGTGTGACCATCCAGAGTATATAATCTGTGGATCAGTGTGCCTGTTTCTAATGAAATGTGTTTTTGTTGTTGGCAGGATTTATCGCTATCAGACATTTGACTATTCATTCTCCACCACAGAATCCATACTTCATGCTATGGGGGGCAATGATTTCACCCTTAAGCTGAACATGACCATAGATGAAGCCATGCAGAAATCTGGCTTCTCCCAAAAGTTTATTGATGACATAGTGGTTCCAGCTATGAGAGTCAATTATGGGCAAGGAGTAAAAGTCAATGGCTTTGTTGGTGAGTCCATATTAATCATGATTGAAAAGTGTAAGATTTGAGTTGTGATGATCTCTCAGTGAAACAGTTCCTATAAACAAAACAATTGTATAATAGAGTAAATGTGCTTTCATTGTTATAGCATTGATACATAATATATACATTTCACAACATTGGACCTACAATGGGTTGTAGTGTTTGCTGTTTAAAAATTAAGCCCTAATGGATGAAGGTATATAAAGACTAGTGTGCAAACTGTGCCAACTTTATATTAAAGCACCAATATCAACACTAGTAGTGTTTAATGCCATATACTTATAATCCAATTACAAAACTCCTAGAAATAGAGACTTCATTGCAGTTCAGAGTCTTTATTTTTACTTCTCATTAACTTTCACTTACCTTTTTATGTTCTCTAGGATAACATTGGGCTGGATCCAGAGCTTGTTAATTGCATGAACTTAGTTACTCCTGGGCTGAACCATGTTGATTGCAGGGGAGTCATATTTCATCTGTTGCAAACAGTATTAGAGATGAGGTGATGTTTCCTATCTCAAGTCTAAATAACAGTGTGATAGTGAAGCTGGTCAGTATCTGTGTGCAATAAGCAATTTAAAGATATATCACTGCATGCAAAGAATACAATTAACTTGACTCTCCCTGGAATCAACATGGTTTTGCCCAGGAGTAACTAAGTTCATGCACTTAACAAGGTCTGGATCCAGCCCATTATGTTTAAATTCCTGTTCTGAATCAGCCACTCCTTACCACTGTCTGGAGACTCCGCCACCTATCTACTCCTGTTTCCTAAACATGCTTCCCTTCAGGCTTGTTGGCTAATCCTTTTTTTTAAGCCTTTTCAATATTTCTTAACTGGCTAATGTGTGATGAATTATGAGACTAATGTGCAGTGTAATGTGGGAGCACAGAGATCCATAATGTGACACGAGCCACAACTATTTATTTGGCCACTCAAATGTGTTCTTTTTTTAATTTTGTTTTAATTGATCAATTTTCCTATATAAGTAACAATAAAATTCCAGAACCCTTCCTTACCACCTCCCCTCAACATGCATCTAACTTCAGAAATACAAACCCAAAACTATCACAATGCAAACATAAACACACACATCACACAGAACAAGTAGTGAAGACGAGCAATAGTGGTTTACAACAATTGTAAGAACAAAAGACTTATTGGATTCCAGCTATATCTCTGGATGCCCATCATATCCCTCTCTTTTCCCTAACCTATGCTGCAATGCAGCTCTTGTATTTATATGCTTATTGATTGGGTTCTATATTTACAAATATCATTTCCCTGTTTGATCTTTCTCTAGGGGCGGTGTCTCTGGCTGGCACTGATTCAGGCCTATGGTCGGTGGAAGGAGGGAACAAGTTGGTTTGCTCTGGCTTAATCTATGCATCAAAGGCTCAGCTAATTCAGGGCACTGTCACCACTATTCAAGAGAAGGTTCGTCCTACAAAATCTGGTGAGTAATGAGGTTAACGCTATGAGAGCTATGCGATCGTCGTCTTGTATAGTATGCAAAGCATGTTTTAAGTTCTTGAAAATGTGACTTCTATCCATCATTTTCTACCTCTCACCCTCCCTCCACCAGGATTTCTTCATTGCTGTTTCCTGCTACTGCAACCTAAAACAATGTTGTATAGCAATAGCAGCCAAACTTTTATTATAACCAGGAGTAATATCAGATGGCAGACGACATATTTAATAGAACATTTTTGGGGCTCAAAGGCATATGTAGAAAATGCTCCTCAATATAATTGCAAAAATATGTAAAAACAAACATACATACATTCATACACAGGTATTGGATATATATCTCCATGAAATACAAACTGTTACTTGACGTGACTCCACAGTGAGTAACTGGTATTCCCCAATAAAAGTTGAGATCCGCTGTGTAAGCTCACCCCTTGTATCCTCTTTTTCCTGCCTTCACCACCATCCTCTCCCCCTTTTCTTCTTTTAATCTGGGACTCTACTTGGTTAGAGTCCCACTGGCTTTCTGGATTTACTAAACATATTTATCTAGATGTGTACTTTACATCATGTTTGTATTGTTATGTCTTGTGAGTGTGTATGTTGTTTGTATGGCACTGTGGAAAGTTGAGGCCACTTAAGAATACGGTATGATAATAAGCTTCTAGCTTTGCGCTATCCTGCGGTGCACTCCCCTAGTTGACAATGAATCTTCCCATTCATACCATGGTTTAGGTTTTTCTCTAGTGCCCAACATGCAGTAATTTTGGTCCAGTGGCCTGTGAGATATTTTACCCATAGAGATCAGTTATTCTTGAGATCTTAACTAAGTAAGGAGACACATGACGTTTTAGTTTATTATTTGGTCCTGGAAGAACACACTCTATAGTCCAGATCTTCGGTTTCGATTTTACCATTTTCCATACTATCCAGTTTAAATGCATTCAGCCCCGTCATGAAATAATCATCAACTTTTTTGTTTTTTCATATAGCGTCCCTAATTATGCAATAATTATACATCAGTCCTTGTCCCATTGGGACTTATAGTCTCAAATCCCTAACACACACACTCATTTTGAGTGTGAAGAAACTGGAGGAAACCCATGCAGACATCGGGAGAACATACTAACGACACAAAGATAAGGCCCTGTCCAGGAATTGAATGGGTGTCCTCAGCATTGTGAGGCATAAATGCTCCTGACACATTACATTGTACAGAACAGATGTGACCTATCGATGGGTACTGATCCGGACTTCTGCACTACCGTCATTTTTTCATTCACAGGTGTTGTTAAAATTAAGAAAGGCTGTAGATATCTGTATGTTGTCTGCACTAGCGATTCCTATCCGCTATCAGATCTGATACTTAAGCGGTATCTCAGAGTAACCATCACATGGACAGTGCAGGCCTGTAAATGCTGATGGCTACACATACTTTACTCAGAGACCTGATCTATTAAGAATGACATATGCTGTATGACCTGAACTGTGGAAATTATATGTATTCATGTAGTGTTTTACTATGGCAACTGCAAAGAGTTGAATATTTTCAGCAATGAAATAGGTTTTTTGTAAAGTCTATTGTTTCTAAAAACCATAACTTCTCCTATACTCATGATTGCGTTGTAGGTCATCAGAGTTGGAATTTGAAGTGCAATATGACTAATTGTTTTATCTCTGGTATTTTTAGGAGGCACAGTCACACTGTATGAAGTGAATTATGAGACCAGTGCTGGACCTGGGCAGGGGATGTATGACATTATATTGTTGGCTACACCACTCAATAAAGATATTGCCAACATTGACTTCTTGGGCTTCAACCCACCCATAGAGTCATTTTCCAGACCATACCAGCAGACAGTCGCCACCTTTGTCCATGGACGGATCAATGCTTCTTTCTTTGGATGTTCAAAGCCTTGCCAGTTTGATTTGTCTGATATATTAACTACAGATAACCCGAGATCATTTATCAGCAGCATTAGTTCTGTGTATCCGGTGAAGCCAGTGCCGGAATCTGGACTTTCAAAAAGCTCGGAACTTAAAGTCTGGAAAATTTTCTCTCCAGAGCCCCTGACAGATGATCAGTTGCGTCTGTTGTTCGAGTCTTATAATGCAGTAATAGCTAAAACGTGGCTGGCCTATCCCAAGTATACCCCACCAGAGAAAATGCCCCCGATAATTCTGCATCGTGGCATTTATTCTATAAACAGTATAGAGTGGGCAGCCAGCGCCATGGAGATGAGTGCGATCGCTGCCAAGAATGCGGTTCTTCTATCTCACCATCGCTGGTATGGAAAGGATGATCGCATCGACCAAGAGGATTTGGCAGAGCGGCTCAAGTCTGAGTTATAAGAAGTTTTTTTTCCCCACTTTTCAGTGACCCGCTCTGGCACCATTAGGATACATGTGCAGGTAGAGACTCTTCCCTCCGAATGGGCAGGTGCCACGTCCCTGATCAAAATACTTACAGGATTTTTTCTCCATGCCTTATCAGCAGTATAAATTCTATGAGCTTGATGGGAGCTGATGCTGAATCCCTGCTACCTAATACTTGCTGCATTGGTCACTTTTATTAAAGTGGGAGGAGTAAAAGAATTAAGGGCTGCTGCATAACTGCTCTATGTGGCTCTTCAGGACTGGTTGGACTACAAGTCCCAGCATCCTCTAACAGCACAGACATAGCTGTTACATGGCAAATGAGGCAGGGTCACCGTTCCATAATACTTGTTGGGGGTATTTCTGGTCTATACCTTTATTATCCTGCCTTCTAAGAAATGTTTCCTACTGGTGCTTAGGAGGTGAGAGTAACTGTGGCTGAAGATCTTATGGCAGCTGGGGAGCACTGATTTTCTGTTAAATATTCTGCCTTACATTTTTTATTTTATTTTTTTTGTTTATTATTTTCACACTGCATTACAAAGAAGAATACAATTGTTTCGCTCTACATCATAGACACAAGCATGACTGTAATTACTATGTATCAAACAAGAACAAGAAACCAAATAGACTGCACAATTACAAACGAAAACAAAAAGGATGGGAAAGGTTGTGTTACTACCCCAGGTACCATATTATACCATTTCACAATAATCAATTCACATCAGGAATTCTACAATCATGGAATGGAATGTGGATAGATAGAAAGTATAGATCATCAGATATGTTGTAGAGCTATCAATGACATCAATAAAAATTATTCTACCACCAGCTCAGAATTATTCCAATTCTCCCTGTTTAATGTAAACCTATGATATTACCCAAGATGATTAATTAACATTTTCACTTGCAGATTTTCATGTGGAAGTATTCCCTCTATAGGCATCTTAAGAAGGCATTAAGGAATATAATTAAAAATAAATGACTCAAAAAATGAGTAATTGCCTAAATACATATAGGAAGGAACAAATGGATGACCCGGATGACGCCAACAACAAAGCATTCCTGTCCAAAATTAGTGAACTCTTAATTATGGAAAATCGATAGGGGGGGTCTTGCATCATGGTTCTAATTGCATACCAAGTGGTATGTTTCAGTGTGGCATGAATATTTGTTTTAGCTGAGTCCAGCAGGGTAACAATATATGATTCCCAACAATCAAAAACATTTTCAATTTTTTTTTCTTTCGACAATAGGGTCTCTAAATAATCCATTCGAAATAGAAAGTGTAATTTTTCTTTAAATAGTTGGAACGGAGGGGGCTCTTTTTTAATCCAGTATTGTAAAATTGATTTTCTGGCTGCTGCACTAATATACTGCGTGAGCCGCCTGCCACCTTTTGATATTTTTTGTCTCTCAGGCAACATGCCAAAAATTGCCCATTCTGCTGAAAGGGGTAAATGATTAAATAGATTCTGTTCTGTATAGTGACGGATTTTCAGCCAGAATCTCCGAAGTAATGGGCATTGCCATAAACAACATAAACAATGCAATTCATCCGTTCCACACTTAGGACAAGCCTGTGTATCCGAGATACCAGCTTGGTACAATCTCTTAGGGGACATGTATCCTCTATGGAGGATATTAAGAAACGTTTCTCTATATCTGGTGGACGTCATCGTAGCATAGGACTTATTATGCGCCTTAAGTAAAGAGTCACACGTTAAGTGCGGGGAAATGTTGCAGCCATTTCGTCATCCCTGACCAAACTCATCCCCTCTAGGCAGCCTCCATCAATTGAACAATTGGTATAAGTATCCTGGGAATGCAACCAGTCTCTTAAGTGGCGTAGGATAGCTGCTTGGTTATAGGTTGCTATATTAGGTAGGTTGTATCCCCCATTAGAAACTGGTTGCTGTAGTTTGTTGAGCCCTATGCGTGCTCTACCACCTTGCCAAATGAATGTGCGAAAATGTTTATGGAGAACACTTCTTTCCTTGTGAGATAGAATAAATGGGAGTGATTGTAAAAGATATAATAGTCTTGGAAACGTTATCATCTTAATTAAATTTATTCTCCCTAGATAGGATAAAGGGAGATTTTTCCATTTGTCAAACTCTAATCATTTGACGAATAGCTGGCCCATAATTGGCTTTATATAGATTATGGATTGACTTCGAAATCTGTACACCCAGGTACTCAAAGGACTCCCGCGCCCAGCGTATGGGCACATCATAACTTCACGGAGGCTGGCCAACAGATTTATGAAGTGACAAAGCAATAGATTTAGATAGATTAACTTGGAAGCCAGACAGCCTCCCAATATCATCCATCCTAGCCAGTAACTCCCTCAAAACTACCCGCGGGTTTGCTATATATAGTAGTACATCATCGGCAAAGGCCGATATCTTGATTTCAGCCGCACCTATTTTTATTCCCTCGAATGAATTCCACTTTTCCAAGATGCGCAGCAATGGATCTAGTGAGATGTTAAATAATAATGGTGACAGTGGGCACCCTTGGCGAGTTCCTCTTTCCATTACTATCTCCTCGCTTCGTGTACCATTCAGCAACAGTTGTGTAGTAGGAGTGTTGTACATAAATTTAATAAGGTTAATAAAGGGAGCCTCAAAATCCCTATGCCTTAAAACCCCTAGCAAATGTGGCCATGCCACAGTATCAAAGGCTTTTTGGGTATCTAGACTCAATAAGATATTTTGGGAATTTGGCATAGAAGCTGAAGCTGTAACCGCTGCAATGGCAGTTCTAATGGCTTTAACGGAATGTCTTCCGTGCACAAAACCCAGTTGATGGGACGTTAGAAGATCCAGAATTATAGACTGTAGTCTAGATGCAAAGTAATTTGAAATCTACATTAAGTAGGGTTATGGGTCTATAGGAGTTTACCTGCATAGGGTCCTTATGCGGCTTTAATATCAAAGTTGTATAGGCCTTCTTAAAGGAAGAGTATGGCTGATTTGAGTTGTGGATGCTTCGGAAAACCTCCAGTAATAAAGGGGTTAAGTGTGGTTGAAGGGCTTTATAATACTCTGCAGTCAGCCCATCGGGCCCCGGAGCTTTACTAAGTTTTAATGCCTTAATGGCCATCTGCAACTCTTCCATTGTTATTTCATCATTTAGTATATGTTGTTGTGCCAAGGTTAAACAAGGAAGATCGGCCTCTAGCAACATTTGCTGGTGACTCTCTTGACTAAATGGAATAGACTCATAGAGGCGTTTATAGTAGCCCTGAAATTGTTTTAAAATATCTTGCGTCTGAATGTACAGCCTACTGGTGTGAAGTTCACGTATTGCGGGTATCGAGGTGCGCTTACGCCAAGGTTTGGACATAGTGGCTAGCAATTTGCCAGTTTTATTGCCCCACCTGTAGTATTTATTATTATTGAAATCTATTTTATTTTGGGCCTGCGCTGTGAGGAAATTATCCAGCAATTGCTTAGACTGACGGTAGTCTTTTAAGGATTGTTCAGTCAAACTGTCAGAATGTATTTGAAAAGCCACTTTCATTGCATTTAAGAGATCACCATATTGTTTATGCTGCAATTTACGCTGCTGACCTACATAGGAGATAATATGACCTCTCATGACCGCCTTCGACGTCTCCCAAAACAAAATGAGATCATCCCAATGTTCATCGTTATCATCCAAGAATTGATTCCACAATGTGGAAATATATGTTCTAAACTCCTCCGAATGATACAAATAGTTTGGGAAACGCCAAAGACGGTCAGGGGACGGACCCATTGGAGCAAATAATCTGATGTGAATTAGGGCATGATCAGAGATTATAATGTCCGCTATCCTAACCTCCTGCACATGAGTCAATAGTGCTTCCGAAATTAGGAAGTAGTCTATACGAGATAGAGAACGGTGTACCGATGACTGATATGTTGGTGCTCTATCCGTTGGATTGAGAAGTCTCCAAGGATCAGCCAATTGGTGTTGCATATATATATGTTGGAGGTCTCTCCAGTTGCCAGTGCGCCCACTCTGGGCAGAAGGAGTCCTGTCAATCCCCGGGTCCATCACCAAGTTGAAGTTTCCACCCACAATGAGATGGAAATTAGTTCTCTGGGCCAAGATCGTGGACAAGTAGTTATAAAAATCATGGGGTTGGTTATTGGGGCCATATACATTTACTAAAGTGTATTTAGAATTCCATATTTCAACATCCACAATTAACAGTCTCCCATTAGGATCTTTATAGGATCCAAGTATGTTATATTGTAAGTTAGTCCCAAACAATATAGCAACTCCCCTTGTATTATTGCGGTATTGCGCGGATATACACTCCGCTAACCAGGGAGACCGCAAGGCATTATCCTGACCCTCCTGCCAATGAGTTTCCTGCAGAAAGATGTCTGAACGTGTTTTTTTAAGATGTGATAATATTTTTTGCCGCTTAACCGGTGTATTTAAACCACCAACATTCCAGGAAACTATGTGAAAGTGTGAGGGTGAGGGCTGTACAGGTGCAGGATTTAAGCAATCAGGACGAGGCATTGCGACCTACCCCCTCGCAGGGTGGACGATCCACTCCAGGTCCCACACCAATATCTGCATACACTCTGGTACCAGGGACAATGAGAAATTTCTTAGGCGCCATCCGGGTTCCTTCTAACAGATAATAAAAATACATTAGCCTTCCTAAATAGAGCGTTAGGCAACTCAAAACAGAAAAAACAACATTTGCCATGCAGTGCCAATTTTTGTTTTTTAAACAATAAAAAGAACAAACAAAGGGAAGCTTCACCACATTCTGTGAAGTCTTCTCTGAATGATTCAACATATCCTGGGCATAGACACCCAGTTTTTCTGGACATGTTGCTACATTCAAGTTTACAATGTAGAATTTTGAGAAAGGAGAAGGGGGAAAGGAAATTAGAAAACATGTAGTCAGACATAAACAGAAACAAGGCACAAGGTGGCCTAAATTATGAGAATAACCATCTGATAAAATATTATAGTGTCACATAGGACCTAATATGAGACTCTTGCAGCCAGTTGCAAAGGGAACAGTATAGCAACTCAGATCACTGATCATTATTTGGGTCCGCTCGGTGAAGCAAGAAATGGTCTTTAGCTTTTTTGGGGTCCGTGAAAAATAGGGTCTCCTCGCCATCAGTAACTCTAGCAGGATACATTAGCGCAAATCTTTTATTGGAGTCAATCAAGAATTTGCAAACTTAGGAGAACTCTCTCCTCTTGTTAGAAACAATATCAGGACTCTTTGGCCATCATTCACCTCCAAAGATCTGGCTTTTCGATATGCTTGGAGGAGGGCTTCCTTGACCCTATAGTCCAAAAATCTTGCAATCACAGGCCTAGGTCTGTTCTCAACCCCCCCCCCCTCCCCCACACCAT
>WWET01009047.1:10096-22202 GCA_011038615.1 Limnodynastes dumerilii
CCCCCTGTCACTTCCGTCCCCTCCCTGTCACTCCCGTCACCCCCCTGTCACTCCCTCTGTTACTCCCATCACCCCTCTGTCACTCCCCCTGTCACTCCCTCTGTTACTCCCATCACCCCTCTGTCACTCCCCCTTAAACTCCCGTCACCCCCCTGTCACACCCTTCACCCCACTGTCACTCCCTCTGTTACTCCCATCACCCCTCTGTCACTCCCCAGTCACTTCCGTCACACCCCTGTCATTCCCTCTGTTACTCCCATCACCCCTCTGTCACTCCCCCTGTCACTCCCGTCACCCCTCTGTCACTTCACAGACTTTTGCAAAATGTTGTTCTGTGTAAGCCGCGTTCAGTTCGAGTGTCTGTAGGAATACATACATCCTGACTGTAAATATGGCAAGTTGTGTTGCCCAGTGTGCTGTCACCTCTGCCGAGCTACCCAGCAGACCTAACTCATAGCAATTGCTTCAGGGGGACAACAGCCAGACAAGGGGCGTGCACCAGCCATATCAGGAAATTCCCGGAAGGAAGCCATTCTAGGCGCTGACGGTAGAAGCCTAGTGCTGGCAGCATAAATCCCTCCTACAGCGCAGTGGGAGGAGCCAGTGACAGCCGGTTACTGGCTGTAAGAAAGTACCCCTATACCCCCAGTGTAGGAGCCATATCGGGATATGTCGTATTCCGTAGCAACATAGCAGGGCAACAGTCAGTAGCCTGTCACAGACTGGTGACAGCAGAGGGATCCGTGCGTCCTGCCACAATTAATTTAATTATTAAGTTCTCTGCATCCATCTGCATGTAGATCCGTGCAGAAGTGCCTACCGCCGCCCACTCTGCCTCATCTGCATGGCTATCCCCGCCCCCTTGCACGGATTAGATATGCAGACAGCAAGGCACACTCCCTCCATGCATACAGAACATAACACCCTGATTCACAGGTTCTTTGTGTGCATATTTTTAGGAATGGTTATACTGTGCAGGCGTAGTGCCCTTATTTACACAATCTACATAGGATTTAAAAGTGCTGATGATCCATTAAGAGCGATTTACAGCCCCGAACGTAATGAGATGAGTAAAAAGAGCGTGGCCAGGCCAAGGTGACAAGGAAGTTAAGAAAAGTGGGTGTGGGGAGGCATTTAACTGGTGCAGTCAGGCTGCGGTTTGCTAAGTATGTGTGTATTTTAGCAACTTAAGAAGAGACATACGCACAGGAATGTAAGGCTGCCTATGGCTTTCTTAAGTCAGTTAAGAACAACAAAAACAACGGCGTTTCCAAGGAGATGCCATGCAACTTAGGTGCGTAGAATTGCGAATCCTTTCCTTCTTATATCCTTCTTCACTGTGAAACAGGTCCGGACATCTGTAGTGTAACATCTGGTTTATATGCGCACAATTAACGTTTAGCGGCTTGCGTAAGTCCCTTAGCATTATCAATTGAGGATCAGGCCCTAGGGGTGTAATTGTAAAATAAGCCAACTTAATACACACCTAAGGCATTTTATAATGTTTAACGGTTTATTTAATCATTTCAGTTCTTTTTATCACAGAAAAGCCCATATTTTGAGACTCGGCTCCAATGCAGATTTTTTGGGGGATAAAATCCATTTGTCAACTTTATAAAATCAATCAACGTGCTATATTGACGTGTTACTATTTATTAAACAGGATAATAAACCTGCAGTAACTTCTGTATGCCACAAGATGGCACTAATGCTCTTATGACTGAAATGGTCCTATACCTCAGAACATATTAAAAAATGTACTAATGGTTCAAGAAGCCAACAACAGGGAGCAATAATATAATGCAGTAAAATGAGAAAACCTTGAACTACACATGTGCAAACACTTCATTAAAATACAACGCTAGGTTTGTAAACCATTGTGTGACAGGTTGGGATTATGTGTTTTGCTGATTTATCCGTCCCAGAGGGAACTAGATTAAAAGTAGGCAAGTAAACAATGAGTTTACTTCATCCCAGGCTGCAATAATGTCACAGCTGAATTTGTGAGGCGTTGTAGCATGATTGTGTCCCCATCTTTCTTCCACTATTTATGAAAGCTCAGAGTATTCATTGGGCCAGATTTACTAAATTGCAGGGAAAATTGAGATGTTGCCCATAGCAACCAATCAGATTCTAGCTCTTACTTTCCTATTATATACTAGAGAATGTCAGCCAGAATCTGATTGGTTGCTATGGGCAACATCTCTACTTTTCCTTTCCTGCAGTTTAGTAAATCTGGCCCATTGACTCTTTGGTTCTGATTTAATTAACCGTGATGTTTGATCGCGATGGTATTTTGCCAAATTTACATTGTGGATTTTAATACGCATATGCATTTTAATACATATAAAAATATGCACATTTTACTTACCGTAATAATACAGGAATAAGCGCACTTCGTGATTATTCTCATCTTCGCGGTCAATAGAATAGGGCCCTATATATATCCAGTTCTAGGTCACTCTCCGCATTCTTTCGCACTGTGCAGGCCTAGAAATTCCGATTGTTCATAAAATCTATATTTACTTCTGCATTCTAGGCTTCTTTTATATCTTCATTACATTCCCCTTGTGTTCTAGGCCGTTCATTCTTTATATTGTCCCCTGTAGTCTAGGCTATTCCAATGGTCTTAGTCTACTGTTCTAGACTGATTATAGCAATTTTTCCTCTTGTGTTCTTTGCTACTCTTTTCTTATTTGCTCCATCTGATGTTCTAGGTTGTTTATCATTCCATATTTGCATCACATTCTAGGTTACACAAATAACTCACTTTCTAATTCTCTGTGTTCTAGGTTAATAATCCATCTGTAGTTCTACCTGTGTTTTAGCCATCTCTTACCATCTCCACTTTCCTTTGTGTTCTAGGTTCTCTATCCATTTGTATTTCTTCCTGTGTTCTAGGCATCTCTTACATCTTCTCTACTTTTCTTTGTGTTCTAGGTTTTCCATCCATCTGCAATTCCTCCTGTGTTCTAGGCATCTCTTACTTGTTCTCTACTTTTCTTTGTGGTCTAGGTTGTTCATCCAGCTGTATTTTCTTCTGTGTTATAAGTAACTCTTGTAACTTCTCTACTTCCCTTTGAGAAATGACTGTTCATCCATTTGTAGTTCCTCCTGTGCTCTAGGCATCTCTTTCATCTTCTCTACTTTCCTTTGTGTTCTAGGTTAATCATCCATCTGTAGTTCTATCTGTGTTTTAACCATCTCTTACATCTTCTCCACTTTTCTTTGTGTTCTAGGTTCTCCATCCATCCGTAATTCCTCATGTGTTCTAGGCATCTCTTCATTACTTTTCTTTGTTTTCTAGGTTGTTCATCCAGCTGTAATTTCTTCTGTGTTCTAGTTAACTCTTGTATCTTCTCTACTTTCCTTTGTGTCCTAGCTTGTTCATCCATTTGTAGTTCCTGCTCATTCTAGGCATCTCTTACATTGTCTCCACTTTCCTATGTGTTCTAGGTTCTCCATCCATCTGTAATTACTCATGTGCTTGGCATTTATTGTATCTTCTATATATTCCATGGGGTTCTAGGTTGTTCATCTGTAGTTCCACTTAGTTCTAGGCATCTTTACTTTTCTGCTTTCCTCTGTGTTCTAGGTTCTCCATCCATCTGTAATTACTCATTTGTTCTAGGCGTCTCTTACATCTTCTCTGCTTTCCTTTGTGTTCTAGGTTGTTCATCCATTTGTAGTTCCTCCTGTGTTCTAGGTTGTTCATCCATTTGTAGTTCCTTCTGTGTTCTAGGTTGTTCATCCATTTGTAGTTCCTCCTGTGTTCTTGGCATCTGTTACATCTTCTCTATGTTCCTTTGTTCTCTAGATCCCAGTATCTCTCAGTGAAAATGCCACTGAGGTTGCTATCGATGTTGGATTCCGCCACATTGATGGAGCGCAGTTGTATAGGAATGAGAAAGAGGTGGGCCGGGCCATCCAGAAGAAGATCGCAGATGGGACAGTGAAGAGGGAAGATTTGTTTTACACTGGGAAGGTAAGAACTGGACTACAAAAAGGAGATTTACTGTGTCCAGCTCACATAGCATTATACTCCTGCTACTGTCAAGTAGCTGTTATTATGGTATATTCTAATCAGATTCTTGGTGTATTAATATAAAACTATTTGTTCCCTATAAAGTGCTATGTGATAAGTGTGGTGCTGGAACAAAGAAAAATATTTGTCATTTATGACAGTCCCTGGATCATACACTATTAATTCCCTGCCACATAACACACATAAATACACACACATACATAGAAACATACGTCAGGGTGGCCGACTTATTATTTCTTCCCTCCGGGAGATTTCAGAGGAAAGAAATAGATGCCTTTATGGGGGTGGAGCTTAATGACGTGTTTTATGCAAATCACATAGTTAAGCCCCACCCCTGTCTATCAAAACTGTAATTCATAGTGCTTCTGGGAGTGGGCGGGGCTTGATGGCAAAAATCACGTCTTCAAGTCCTGTCCAATGCCTTAATTTTGGGAGTCTCCCGGATATTCCGGGAGAGTTGGCAACCCTGACATACATACAAACATGCATGCACACACATACATAAGCACGCACACAGTTCAGTTCAGTTCCTCAGAAGCCAATAAATACAGATCATGCCTTACCTCCCAACATCACAGAAACGGCACATATAAGCCCCTCCCTGTTCCCACACAAAACTCCACCCCTAGCTCTGCCCAAACTCCTTCCATTTCATTAAACCACACCCCTTTTGGCAGCGGGTCTAAATAAATATAGTTTAACATAAAAACACAAAAAAAAAGAAGAAAAAATCCTTAGCGGGACAATGTTAAAGTTGGCCGCACAGTCACCCAAAATCAGGACTGTCCCGCTCGAAACGGGACAGTTGGGAGGTATGGATCAGGCCACGCCTATCAGCAGCAATAGGAGGTAGGAACACCAACCACAGCTTTGGTTCTGCACATGTCATCCTTACACAAATACCATAGTCAGAAATGCACATCCGTCTAAGTGGCCGAAAGGGGCCGTTACAGCCAGACCTAAGTGCTTGCTACGTTTCATCGTGTAGCGTATTTATGCTAGCGTATGTTCTATGCACCCCGCTAGACACTCCCATCACTCGTAAGTACGTTTTATGCTTCTCAAACCCTACCTTAACTTTTCGTAGTGTAAGTACTGACGTGCGTAATGGATTGATGTACATACTGGCCTAAACCGGCCCAACTGTACAATTTAAATATTCAAAAGAAATTAGGAACAGTCAATAATGCGCCAAAGAAGTTCTGCAGCCAAGCACCCACAGTGACGACCAGACCACCACTGGACCAGAACCACGATAGAAATAGATGTATATAATTGTAGTTTTCCACAGCGCTCCTTTCCCTCCACAGGATGTAATCAAATCCCCCCCTCCCCGTAGTTGTTGAACCTTATATCCTCAGTCACAAACCATAAAAGAAATGGAGAAGAGGATATTAAATTAAAAACTAAAAAGTTTATATTTAATTTTAAAATACAAATAACAATAACAACACAAATGGTCACAATATCCAAGGCACAAAATACAACTTGAATAAGCAAGGGAGCGTATCAGAATGGGGAGGGGGTGACAAGATGGAAAACAGCGCTGTAACAATCACCCTTTCCCAGACAGTCAGCTCCTGAGCACGCAGCAAAGACTCCTCTCATCGACGCGTTTCAGCCTTTCTCAAGATGTGTACAATTGAAATGCCTCCCCCCGCCTACAAAGCGTAACTACGGGGGTCGTATCGAGGCCCTTCCTTCGTATTTACACTGATGGTACGTACGTTAGGAGTTACGTGGCATCACATCTGCCGCGTGCATGGGCAGTAAATACAAATAGCCGATTTGACATCATCGGCTGGTGTAAATACACTAGTGTGCTTAGCTTAGGACCTGGGCCCTTGTTACCATAGACACACATTATACCTCCTGGGCGCATGGCCTAATGATGGTGGCATCTTATGGCTGGGATGTAAGTGTTAGGATGAGTTCCTTTATGTAACATAGATTATCCTAGATCTAAGTACGACAGAGGACTCACGAAAGTCATTTGCGTAAATCCTCTGTCTCTACGTCTGCGCATGTGCGCCAGTATGCGTGTGTACTTACTGATGTATGTCCATTATTTATGCACGACAGTACGAGGCCATGTAAGTGAGGGCTCGGGTATGGCCGCAGACTTAGTCGTAAAACTTAAGGTAGGAATCTGGACGCTTTAGTGTCCAGAATTACTAGCGACATCGGGGCGTACACTCCCCGCTACAGCTACATAATTACGGACCCTCGCACACACGTAAAGCCTGGGCCAATGGCTGGTGATGTCCCCTCCTTCCTTCTGCTGTGACTAATATCACTGAGACTATTCACAGGACACACCCCTTTGGGCCTATAGGACAGACACGCCCTTTAGTGCAGCTCTTCCTGAATGTCATTTGCTAAAGTTGTCAACCATGTGTGACATGTGACATAAATCACCCGCATGACCTATGAACCTGTTCTCCATTTTTCAGTTATGGTCAAGCTTCCACGAACCAGAGCTGGTGGAGCCCAACATCAGACAGTCTCTTGAAACCCTCCAGCTGGAGTATATGGATCTTTTCCTTATTCACTGGCCATTTTCCTTCAAGGTCAGTCACTGTGTTCATAGGCAACCTGTGGGCCTCCAGGTGTTGTGAAACTACAAGTCTCATCATGCTAAGCCTGTGTTGTTGGAGCATGCTGGAAATTGTAGTTTCACAGCACCCGGAGTGTCAGCAGTTAACTGTA
This sequence comes from Limnodynastes dumerilii, assembly GCA_011038615.1. NCBI lineage: Eukaryota > Metazoa > Chordata > Amphibia > Anura > Limnodynastidae > Limnodynastes > Limnodynastes dumerilii. The sequence goes on from WWET01009047.1 coordinate 16,851, forward strand.
TCTGCAATAAATGAGCTTAGGTCACGTCAGCATCACATTCTCTCCCAGCAGCTTCAGCCTCCCTATTAGGAGAGAGGAGGAGGGAAGGGGGGAGGACATTTTAGTCATAGAGGGTGTTCCCTTCTTATTTTGGGCAGGACGATTTGTCCACTCCCACACCCGGCCAGACTTCCGACAACTAGGGGCTACTTAAAGTTTTTCGTCTCAGGGCTTCCCCTTTGTCTTATGGGTACACAGAGAGGGGGAAAGCCTAAACTGTACTTTGCCTAAGAGGGAACGCCCATTTGTGAACTCAAACCCGTCCCTCTGTCCGAACTTTGAATTATGATCGTTTAGCTAGATCAGAATGTGTTCTGATTGGGTAGCTCGAATTCTCTAAACTCTAATCAAGCACAGCGTAGAGAAGTGACCTCAATCAACTGACGCACACAGAAGGTGAGTGAAACGCGTAGGTATAGATTCAGCAATATTTTTCTAAGACCTGTGTTCTTTCTCTACATCTGGTTTCAAACCTGTTGCATAAATACTTAAATACGGAAACTATTTCTAATATCCCTTAATGCTCCCCATGAACTTTGTGACCTAGTAACGTTATTTAATATCAGCTCTAAATGAAAACTCAGCTCTGTTGATGTCTTTGGGACCTGGCCACCTGGAACGAGACATGTGTGTTTCTATCCAATATATATCTCTCTCTGTCTAAACTCCTCGGGGGGACGTCAGCGATCTAATGAATTCCTACTATTTCCTAGGCTGGAGCAAGTTTCATCCCCATGGATGAAAATGGGAAAGCGTTGCTGGACACAAGTACAGACCTATGTGCCGTCTGGGAGGTAAGTGAAGGCATCTAAAGGGAACATAGGACGTTCTAGCAGATAAGGGCCATTTTGGACCATTTTCAACATGAAATTCAAATATGTTTTCTGTATATCTGATATAATGCCAATAAGCGTTTCTTGTATCTATTAGTCTTATGAAATATATTATTTCAGATTGTTAAACGTTTGTCAATAAAGCTTTAGTCGGATTGTACAGAACAGTAGGTAAACATTTGGTTTGGCGCTCGTTCCTTTTTTGCCTTTAAAGCTTTATTTAGAATGTACGAAGAGGTCAACATTCCATTTACTAATCCATGCAAAGACTGTTTAAAAGCACATGAGGCCACTAGGAAGAACAGGTTAAGGCCTCATCTAAACTAATCTTCCATTTGTAAGAACCCAAACTTAAAAAGGTGGTAGGATTGTAAGGGCCCATAGTTTTTAGACAGGGGCCAAGGTTGCCCAAAAAAGGCTTGGATGTATGCCTCACCACCTTATACTATGCCCAATACAAAGACAAGAAACGTATAAAACTTCTTTAATGTATATGAAATATGTACATTACAGGGGTTCATATCATTTTAGTTTATTAACTTGTACATGGCCTGAAATTTGTTTGATTGATTTGTGTCCAGCGCTCTCTACTTTTTTTTAACAGATTGTATCATCCAGGTGTAATGGTTTACATGTATTAGTTATATTATATTATATTTGATTGTATTATATTGCCCTGTTGATGCAGCACAAAGTTGTATTCATAGAGCAGCTCTGAGCAGTATCCAAGAGAATACTTACAATTTCAATTGATCTTTGGTGACATAGCGAGATATCACAATGCTTTGCTTCTATTGGTGCACTGATCGCCACTGTCTGTGCCGTGCAGGCCATGGAGAGGTGCAGAGATGCTGGTTTGGTAAAGTCCATCGGAGTCTCCAATTTTAACCGCCGACAGCTGGAGAAGATTCTCAACAAGCCCGGACTGAAGTATAAACCGGTCTGCAATCAGGTATTTATTACATTATTCAGTGATATCTGCCCTGACTAGTCTCATGTTATCCTGGACTAATTCCCAGACTAGTCTCATGTTATCCAGGACTAATTCCAAGACTAGTCTCATGTTATCCAGGACTAATTCCAAGACTAGTCTTATGTTATCCTGGACTAATTCCCAGACTAGTCTCATATTATCCAATACTAATTCCCAGACTAGTCTCATGTTATCCAAGACTAATTCCAAGACTAGTCTCATGTTATCCAAGACTAATTCCCAGACTAGTCTCATGTTATCCAAGACTAATTCCCAGACTAGTCTCATGTTATCCAGGACTAATTCCCAGACTAGTCTCATGTTATCCAGGACTAATTCTCAGACTAGTCTTATGTTATCCAAGACTAATTCAAAGACTAGTCTCCTTATCCAGGACTAATTCCAAGACTAGTCTCATGTTATCCAGGACTAATTCCAAGACTAGTCTCATCTTATCCAAGACTAATTCCAAGACTAGTCTCATGTTATCCAGGACTAATTCCCAGACTAGTCTCGTTATCCTGGACTAATTCCCAGACTAGTCTCATGTTATCCAGGACTAACTCCCAGAATAGTCTCATGTTATCCAGGCCTAATTTCCAGACTAGTTTCATGTTATCCAGGACTAATTCCAAGACTAGTCTCATGTTATTCCGGACTAATTCCCAGACTAGTCTCATGTTATTCAATACTAATTCCCAGACTAGTCTCATGTTATCCAGGACTAACTCCCAGACTAGTTTCATGTTATCTAGAACTAACTCCCAGACTAATCTCATGTTATCCAGGACTAATTCCAAGACTAGTCTCATGTTATCCAGGACTAACTCCCAGACTAGTCTTATGTTATCCAGGACTAATTCCCAGACTAGTCACATGTTATCCAAGACTAATTAAGTTAGTCCTGGAAAACAAGGGTCTTTTACTCTTTGAAAAAAACCCTTGACCAGGAGAAACGCGTCAAAGGAGTGCAGCTGATATTTCCTAACCCTCACAACAATAAACACATCAAGAATACCGGTATTCTGTTATCCAGAACTAATTCCCAGACTAGTCTCATGTTATCCAGAACTAATTCCCAGACTAATTCTTATGTTATCCAGGACAAACTCCCAGACTAGTCTCATGTTATCCAGGACTAATTCCCAGACTAGTCACGTTATCCAGGACAAATTCCCAGACTAGTCTCATGTTATCCAGGACTAATTCCCAGACTACTCTCATGTTATCCAGGACAAAGTCCCAGACTAGTCTCATGTTATCCAGGACTAATTCCCAGACTAGTTTCATGCTATCCAAGACTAATTCCCAGACTAGTCTCATGTTATCCAGGACTAATTTCCAGACTAGCCTCATGTTATCCAGGACTAACTCCCAGACTAGTTTCATGTTATCCAGAAGTAACTCCCAGTCTAGTCTCATGTTATCCAGGACTAACTCCCAGACTAGTTTCATGTTATCCAGGACTAACTCCCAGACTAGTCTCATGTTGTCCAAAACTAATTCCCAGACTATCTCATGTTATCCAGGACTAACTCCCAGAATAGTTTCATGTTATCCATAACTAACTCCCAGACTAGTCTCATGTTATCCAGGACTAAATCCCAGACTAGTCTCATGTTATCCAGGACTAATTCCCAGACTAGTCTCATGTTATCCAGAGCTAATTCCCAGACTAGTCTCATGTTATCCAGGACTAATTCCCAGACTAGTCTCATGTTATCCAGGACTAATTCCCAGACTAGTCTCATGACTAGTCTCATGTTATCCAGAACTAATTCCCAGACTAATCTCATGTTATCCAGGACTAACTCCCAGACTAGTCACATGTTATCCAAGACTAATTCCCAGACTAGTTTCATGTTATCTAGGACTAACTCTCAAACTAATCTCATGTTATCCGGTTCTAACTTCCCAGATTACTGTTTATTTAATCAGGACTAACCTGTCAGACTATTCCCACTGTATCCAGAACTAATCTCTATTATTCCTCTTATTACTTTAATGCAACATTTTGTTGCTACAGCAGAGGAAGCTTCTATTATCATCTATATTCTGTGTTGTTGGCTGTAAATTACATTTAATTTGTTGCCTGTTTATTATGGTCTATGCCCCAAATGTATTCATCATCATTGTGAATCGTTACTTTTTCTAAAACCATAATTTTTTTGCAGTTCTTATTGTAAAAATGTAAAGATCAGTCTTGAAATAAATGTGAAATAAAAGTTTTTATTTGTGATATTGGGCTGATGCTTTATTGGAAATGGGGAAAGTTTCATGGTATTCCCATGTCAATGCTGCAAGCTAATGCTGTGTAAAGTCACCACAGTACTGCTAGATTATGCCCAGGGCTTGTAGTACCGTGCCAGGCTCCAACTAATACCACACCCCTGTCATAGTGCATTATGGCGACATGTTGGATGATCCCCTTATTAATCTTCAATGGTTTGTTATGATGCCTGGCACGGGTGTATCAACCACTGACATCAGGGACAGGGTGTGCCATGTTTAAATGCTTTAAATGCTAATGACTGATTGTAACTTTCTACAGGTAGAATGTCACCCTTACCTAAACCAGAGCAAGCTGCTGGAGTACTGCAAGTCTAAGGAGATCCTGCTGACAGCCTACAGTGTTCTGGGATCCCAGAGACACAAGAACGTGTACTGACCTCTGTCTATCTCCCCTCTGTGCCTAATCTATAAAGTGTTATTATTGGGTTTTTTTTTTATGAAATACTTATCTTCAATGAATTTTGCATATAATCAACTGAGCATCTACGTAGCCTTTAGGTCTTTACAGACCGCACATGGTTTTTAAGGTGGGAGGAGGCGTGCCACGGCAGCCTCTGGGGGAAGTTACGTAAAGTGGGTGTGAGGAGCTATACTCTTCTTAAGAAGAAAATACGCACGTTCAGTTAAAGTTGCCCTATGGAACTCGTAAGTGCCATTAGGCACCTAAAAATGGGGGCGGATCGGAGGAGGGGATTGGAGAAGTAGGTGCACAAAGACTCCCCTCCCCGCAGCCTGACCCTAAGACTCCCCTATTCGCAGCCTAACCCTAAGACTCCTCTCCTCACACCCTGCCCATTAGACTCCCCTCCCCACAGCCTGACCCTAAAACTCTCTTCCCCGCAGCCTGATCCTAAGACTCTCTTCCCCACAGCCTTACCCTAAGACTCCCCTCCCCACAGCCTTACCCTAAGACTCCCCTCCCTACAGCCTGACCCTAAGACTACCCTCCCCACAGCTTGACCCTCCCCGCAGCCTGACCCTAACCTTCCCCTTCTCTGATCCATCCCCTCCCTACAGCCTGCCCCTAAGACTACCGTCCTCTTATCCCCCTGCAGCCTAACCTTAAGTCTCACCTTCTCCCATCCATTCCCTCCTCACAACCTAATACTACCTTGCTATACTACATCCCCTCCCACGCAGCCTAACCTAAGTCTCCCTTTTTCCGATCCATCCCCTCCCTGCAGCCTAACCCTAAGTCTCCCATTCTAGGCCAAC